>BSBK01000329.1:2500-32500 GCA_027943335.1 Chamaecyparis obtusa | reverse complement strand
TTCTACATGACCTTATTGCTCTATCTTTCTTTGCTTCAACCTTCTCAAAAGTCAATTAAAAAGTTGATCTATGAATTAGACCATAATTCTTTTATAGTAAGTTTTAAAGTTGCTTCTTATGTCACTATTTAATTTTCTCACCCACAAGGATTTCTTTGTGAATGAGATTGTCAATCTTTCATATCCACCAATAATAGCTATTTGCAATTTAAAATATAACACAACTATCCTTATAGAGAAGTTCATAGATTCTAATTAGGTTTTAAACAATAAAATTAAAATAATATCCATATTATATTTACATGAAAAGACCAGTGGCTTATCACAAATATAATTTCTCATACTCACATATTTCTATGTCTCACATGAAACATGTTGATTCCATTAATCTCAACTTTATTTATTAACTATAAGAATTTTAATTACCCATACATAACACGTCATCACATAAAATCTATAAGTCCATATAGTTCATAAATCAAGCAATATTCAAACCTTCTTGTATTTCTACGTACAACTACATTTTTAGAGTATACAAATCCATGTAGGATTTGAGCAATACAAATCCACAAAACCCGAAGATCACCTTCATACAAAAACCTGTTACAAAGAAGTAGAGACAAGAAGAGGGCAAGGGTTTGACTCAAAAATATGAAGAAGAAAATATCCTTAAATAATGAATGAATAGAATGTACAATGGATCATCCTTATAAAGGAGATCAAAATCCTTGAAAAGGCAAACCCTAGTGCATGTAATAATTAGTTTAACTATTACCGATAAATAATAATAATAATTAGTTTAACTATTACATAACTAATGTATGCAAGTTTATATTTAAAATAACTAGTGCACAAGTTTAAATCAACTAGTGCATGTGTGTTTAAAATATAAACAACTAAAGCAAAAGAGTTGACATCTTCAGAAGGGAGTAAAGTTAATTAATAAAATTAATACTTTACTCTAACACCCCCCCTTAAGATGAGAAACAATGTAGCTACAAACAATGCAAGAAGAAAGCAAAGGAAACTACAGTGCTGAAAGCATAGAAATGGGTCCCAACAAAATCGCCTGACGAGGTACCCAAGTACAAAAGAGAGTCTTTATAAAGTGGAGAAATAGAGAAAACCACATGGGAAAAACTCTACTCCAAAAAGAGACAAAGACTAATCTAAAGGACTAAAGAAGCCTCCAAAACTAGGAATGTTCTAGAAAATAGGAACAAGAATGAACATGTAGAACATCATCGAAGCAAAAAGATGCAAACTCTGTCAAAAAGTAACTGCTGATCTGAAGATCCTCCATAGAAATATGACTAGGTAGAGAAGACTGTAATCTGCATGAGTGCCCTCAAATAACACTACTCAAATCAGGAGGCAAACAAAGGTAAACACCTGAACTTGAAGATACAGATGACATAAACACCAAAAGCCTAAAGATTTGATCAATCAAAGCTGGAAGAGTGCATCCAAAAATAGGAAAGAAAAGAGTGTCTATATGGTAAATGATCCATCTCACCGGAATGCATAGGTACCCAACCATTGCATCCGCCTAGTACATAGGAACAAATACTGAATACATAGCTCACACTATCGAACCAAGGAAGTAGAAGAATGATCAATAGAAACCCCCCATAATGCTGACAAGAGAGAGGTGACAGGTACACTGAAAAGAGTGCCAATAAGAACTGCATCGTGAAGAACTAGGAACATCGAAGGTGCATAGAAAGCACAAGCACAAATAAAGATACCCTAAGGCTAATGTCATGGAAGGAACACTCACTTGACAAAGGTAGATGGAAAACAAAGGCAAACATCAAACCTCCCCATGGCACTTTATAATGGAGTGTGAGTACAAATAGCACAACATGTTCAAGATTATAAGCATGCAAGAAAATGACACTTTATCTCAGTGCATGTGCATAAAAGAATGCTACAAAAGTGAAGTATACACTGCTCAAATAAGAGAGAGGGCTGCTAAAACAAAAGAACAGCTTAAGAAGAGTCATCCCTTAAAGGGAAGAGATCCCAAGACCTGTAACATCCAAGATATCCAGCAAAGTGCAGAAGTGCAAAAAATTGAATAAAATATACCCGGAGTAGAATCTAGAAAAATTACTCATAGAACTAGAAAGCTCTCAGAACAATCTTTCCAATAATATCTCACTTTCCCAAAATGAAGTTCGGATGTGCAATATAGACCTTCCGGAATGCAAAAATGAACATGTAGATTTGACAGTAAAAAACACAATCAAAAAAGAAAAATAAGAAATTCAAATCTCCAAATCTGAATAGAGCTCAGAACTAGCTTTTCGATGATATCTCGTTTGCCCGATTTTGACACCGTATGCTCAAGTTATGAGAAAAAAACCACCGAGTGCTGTGGAGGGCCCAAAATGGTGTCTAGATGTGCTGATGCCAGCACTTCACGGGCTTAAAATTGATAGACAAATGGCTGTCACAGCATGCAAGCCCCCTGGGGTTAAAATTTTGGGCCCCTGGTCACCATATGACAAGGGGCTAAAACTGCATGCACAAGCTTAAATTTGACAACCAAATGGCCGTCGCCAGCCAAAATGACTAAAAAAATATATATTCTTTTTGCAAAATCGCATGCGCGCCTCGGGATCCATGTTAGGCCATTCAGATTTTTTTGCCTCATTTTATGTGCCATTTTTTTTGTCTTGAGTTGTGTGCCAAACAGTAAAATTGTTGCCTCATTTTGTGTGCCAATTTGTACAAATTTTACCTTGGAAAGTGTGTCAATACAATTTCCACCTTGTAAAGCGTGTCAAGCTTATGGTACCAAAAAAAAGCCCCAAAATGCAAAGTTGTCCAAATTGGATGTGCCTTATATCAAAATAGGGGTTTTGGGGCATTGTGAGCTCAACAGTGAGGTCCATTTGAGCTCAAATTGCACCAAAATTTAGGGAGTCCCTAATGTCAATAAAAAATAACCAAAAAAGCCCTAATATGAATCCTTCAAACACGAACAAGCTGTAGCAGGTTAGGCTTTGATACCATGTAGGATTTGAGCAATACAAATCGACAAAACCCAAAGATCACCTGCATACAAAAACCTATTACAAGGAAGTAGAGACAAGAAGAGGGCAAGGGTTTGACTAAAAAATATGAAGAAGAAAATATCCTCAAATAATGAATGAATAGAATGTACAATGGATCATCATTATAAAGGAGATCAAAAGCTTTGAAAAGGCAAACGCTAGTGCATGTAATAATTAGTTTAACTATTACATGACTAATGCATGCAAGTTTATATTTAAAACAACTAGTGCATAAGTTTAAATCAACTAGTGCATGTGTGTTTAAATATAAACAACTAAAGAAAAAGAGTCAAGACATCTTAAGAAGGGAGTAAAGTTAATTAATAAAATTAATACTTTACTCTAACAATTTTTAATATTCAATACTAATAGAATTTATAGGCATGCACCAATTAACATCACTTATGTATGTCTAGACTCGTGCATAAGCCTATTATAAAGTATAAAATCTATAATACTAGCCTCTCCTTATATATGATCTATGCATGATTATACTTACCTATACTTACACACGAAAGAAAAAACTTTGCAATTTCTATCTATAAATAGGTTCTATTTACTTTGTAAATATAAACAACTATAATTGGGTAATAATAATCTATGGAGTATCAAACTGCATTTTCATATTTGCACTCTACTTGAATTTCATTTTCTAATAGATATGCTTAGATTTGGGCATCACAATAAAAAATGGTGGGTATCTCTAACACATAAAACAAGGTCACCTCTATGTGACTAATCAAGAGGCCATCACATTAGGTCATTTTCCTTTTTTTATAACATCACTTGTGCATATAGATAAGGCACACTAAATAAAGATAATATTATTAATATAGTCATGAATTTAACAATTTCTTAAGATTAAGAATCAATGACAATAAAACTAGTCTTTTAAAAACCATGTATGTTAAAAAGCACTAATGCAACATGAGATCACAAGAAGACTTGTATTCACGAATCCATTAAAATGCTAGAAATATCAGTAAAAAATCATTTTGGCATCAACAATCTCATTGGAACCAAGATGATGCTTTCTTTTTAAAAATCACATCCCTCTTTCATTAGATAATTCAAATAAGAATTTTGGGTCCATGGTTTTGATATCACTCTAGTAAGTTGAGAAATCATAAAAAAACATATGTACTAAGTTATATCTATTCTATATTTGGAAGCGATGGCATGAAATAAATAGAAAATAAAGTGGTTTCTATATGTGTTCTTGCATTTTCTCTTTTCGACATGCATAAATGCATAATTACATACCAATCTATTGAAATAACAAATAGTAACACAAAACATGTAATCTCAAGAACCTTACTTCAATTAAATTTATGAAAAACAAGCACAATATAACAATCTAACATGCACCAAGACTTTTAAATGATAAGGAACACAAAATTCAATACTATTCACTTGATATTTTTCTAAAGACTATGAGAGTAAAGATAAATTTGGGCCTATCATCCTAATTATTTGTTAAAGACTTTGAGCATGGAGACAAAGTTTGTAATGTTTCTTTCACTAACTTGGAAATTATTGCTCATCAAGATGTTACTTATCTTTGTGACATTAGATTTGATTTGTGCTCCTTTTTCTTCTGTCATTATAACTCTAATTGCTTTACTAATGTCATCCTTAGTAAAACATCCATCCTCTTCATTTCTTCTCACTTCCACTCCAACCTTAAGTTCTTGTACAAGATTTGAATTTACCCCTTGATCAAATTGTATTGGAAGAGTTATGAGTGGTGTACCAAACCTCAACCCTTCTGTTATTGAATTCCATCCACAATGTGTGAGAAAGGCCCCTGTAGAAGGATGATTCAGAATGTGCAATTGTGGAGCCCACTTTGTAACCACCAATCCCTTTTCCTATAAAATAATTTATAAAATTAGAAATCATTTTTAAATACATGTTATATTTAAAGTAAAAATAGCTTTCGGTGCTTTTACTATAAGAAAATAACATGAAGATTATAAAAGACTTGATGTTGCATATATTTGATTCTCTTAGAGTTTCTAAAAAGGTCCATTAAATTTTCATATTATGTATGAAAGTTGTAGATTAAAAAAATAGAGATTAAAGACTTCAACATTTTCCATTAATTAAAATTTTAAATTTGTGTAAAATTTTCATATAGTGTTTTATGAATTCTTTCAAAAATATAGAATTTATAGTTAGGAGAGAGAAACTATTAGATGAATGGCTACTAATAGTTGTTATGGTGGTGCACAATATGTAACTTTTTTACTTGTGTTGTTTTACCATGACTTGTAAGTTTTATCACTAATAGTGACTATAGTCCCCCATAAACATAGACAAAAAAAAATATTATTTTTATAAGACAATACAAAAATAACCAATCAAATGGTGACAACATATAAATAAATAAGTAATACACAAATTAACCAACATGTTTTTAGTTTAACTTTCTTGGCATATATAATTATTTTCAAACATCTTAACAATAATTAGTTGAAACCACTATATTAATCATGATTAGAACCCTAAACAATAGCATCAAACTAATTGATCTCTAAAAACACAAACTAAGCATTAACTACTTAGATGGTTGTCCTCTATTAACTCAAGTTTTCAATCCCTCTTGTTTTGTGATCTCCATGTTCTTAAGTTTTATTCATATACTTATATAGATTAAAAAATGTGCTATTGATTGAACTTTTTATATTTATTAATTAATTGAATTTATTTTTAAAAAAATATATTAGAATTTTCAATTAATAAATAAATATAAATATATAAAGTCAAGAGTATATTTCGATTATTGTAATCTAAAATATATAATTATAAATTAAATTTTATATAAACAATCTTCAGTCTATTCAAATTTTGCTTTGTTCAATAAAAAACAAAAAAAACTCCAATTACAAAACAGCTGCCTAAACAAGCAAGACTTAATAAAATAAAATCTTGGAAAACAAACTTATTATTTTAAAAGTATAAAATAATATCACGCGCTCTGCATGCATATATATATAATATACTACTGCCGCTGTATCTGGAGGAGAGGCCTCAATAAAAGAAAGCTAGATGTTAACTTCATTATAAATTTTAAATGAATTGAGATAGATGACTAAATTCTTTATAAATTTTGAATCTAATCGAGATAGTAAAATAAATTCAAGTGTTTTTAATGTATTTTTTAAAAGGATAGTGCCTAACATACTCCGATCTTAAGTTCAAAATCCCCATAAATCAAAAAAAAAAAACATACCCCGATCTGATCTTGGAAGCCCGGCAGCCTGTCGTTTCCGGCAGGCAGAATCCACAGGAATGACACGTCACTCTCCTGCAAACCCATTGCAATGACTTCGATCTCTTGCTGCGTTAGAACGTACTCGCTGCCAAAAGCCAACACCACGACCGGAACCAGCCGGTTGCCTATCTAGCCACTGCATGCAAATCTCATCAGCGGGGTACCGGCGGAAGTTTAGGCATGAGTATTCCAACAGGAAAAACCGGTCGCATTCTGAGACTCAGCAAATACTCGACGTACACACCTTCCAACTCCATACACGTATTGCATACAACCGCCCAGCTTTCCCGCACACAGATGCTGGCCCGGTCCGGCCACGCTAAGCCCATCTGCATGCTTCTCATACATCTTCGTTGCCCTCTCAGCTTCAAATAACCGGTGCCGAATAACCAGTGAAGGGAACCCGGGGCGGCGGGACGATCAGATCCCGGGGCCGTTGGGTTTTCCGGCGCGGTGTCCAGCTGGCCTTGCATAAAGCCGAAGGCGGTCAATCCCATTGTGACGAAGAATATGGTGGGAATGGGATTGGGCAGCGTGGCAGCCACACGAGGAGACCAGTGCTGCACAAAATCGTGAATCAGCAGGTGTGGTGACAGCTGTCGCAACAGCGCTTCGAAGGGCTTCTGCAAAAGATCCATGGCGGCGACGAGTAGAGGGAGTAACAGCGGAGATTCTCCTCTCTGGGCAGCATCCGCGGAGGACTCCACGCCAGCTGGCAGCCCCTCCACGTAGGGCATCGTCAGTTCTAGCAGTTCTATCCCCGGTGAATCCAACACTTGGGGCTTAATTCGCTTAATGTTCAGCGGTGTTGAGACGAAGAAGACTTTGAGTCCATGACTGGCCAGGCTTTTGGCAAGCTCGAGGAAGGGCGTTATGTGACCGTGGGCAAACCACGGGAACATGACCACGCGGAGCTCTCTCTGGTTTTCCTCCGCCATTGCTGATGCACACCTCCAATTTCAACACCACTTTCAAAGTTTGAGCTAACAAAGAACGAGCACGCTCTACTTTCAGTGTCCCATGCCGTATTTATTGATAATTTTCCCCAGCAAAGATGGTCACATGGGCTTTTGACTGCTAGGTAGCTGTAAACGTTTTCAGTTTTATGAAGCACCTAACGAGTCAAATGTAGATTTAGTTTTGTTTTCTTAATTTTATAAGTGGGGCATCCTGACAACTCATGTGGGCCAGAAATGTTTTTGATATAGGTTCAGATTTACAAGCATGGTTACGAAGTTTGCGAGTAAACTAATCTAGTGAGGGCCGTCATGAAGTATTTTTGCTATCCGGGACATGATCCAGGTCTCATTCCTTATGATGTCGTAGCTTTGCAGTCAACAAGATTTGATCCATGGTGGGCTCATTTGGAACCATTGACTTGTCCTCTTTTACCAAGGCGGAAATTCTTTCTAGAATTTATCTTGTATAATTTTAATTAGTTTAAGATATTTTTATAATAGGATGGTAAGAACAAATCTTAGATCACATTTTCAGAATCTAAAGTATTTTAATAATATATTTATTATATCTAAAGTAATAAGTGGTGCATCTAATTATACATGGCAATTTATTTGAGAGTTGAAAAATTATCTAATTGAGTATCTAAGAATCTAGAGAATTTAAATGTCCTCTTTTATCAAGGTGGGCATTCATTCTAGAGAGCTTATCTTATGTATATAATATATAGATTAATTTAGGACATTTTTGTAATAATATTGTACAAGAAAATTTCATTGTTCATATATTGAAAATTTAGAAAATAAATTTAAGTATTCATAGAACATGTTTATTGTTAATAGAATAACAACAAAAATAAAAATATTTCTCATATTTTATAGAGCTTATCTTTTGCAATGATGAGTTAATTTAAGGCATTTACATTTTGGTAATAGCATTGTGAAAATAACAAATCACAACTTACATATTAAAAATCAAGAACATAAATTGCACATGGAACTTTTTGACACTCCAAAATTTATATATTAGAGTACCAAAGAATGTAGAGAATTTAAATGTCTTCTTTGATCAAGGTGGACATTCATTCTATAGAGCTTATCTTATATAATATGTATTAAATTAAGATATTCTTGTAATAGGATTGTAAGAGCGAAATTCATAATTCACATGTTGAAAAATTTAGAACATAAATTCAAGTATTCATAGAACATGCTTATTATTAGTAGAATAACAAAAAAAAATCTCACATTTTAAAGAACTCATTTAATTGGGGATGACCCCACGGTGCAATAGTAGGTGCAAGCGTAGTGTTGATACTATGTCTTGGGTTCGAATCTCACCTAAGTTGATGCTTGGAGGGTCGGAAAAAATTGACAGAAGATGGAGGTTGGAAAACAACAACAACAACAACAAAATGGGCGGTTGGTTGATGTGACAAGTAGAGGAGGTGTTTGCCAATGCATGGATAAAGAGGAGGGAATGAAGAGAGGAAGGAGAAGGAAGGCATAGAGGAAGAAGGAACCTCGACCTGATCTTGAGGATGGGATCCCTCATTGTGGCCCCACTGGTTCAAAACCCTAATCAAAAGTGACTACCACTTAATAATAATAATAATAATAATAATTCAATTTAATTTAAGACATTTTTGTAATAGGATTGTAAAAGAACAAATCATAATTCATATGTTAAAAACCTAGAGTATAAATTTAAGCATTAATAGAACATGCTTATTATCAATCGAATTAAGAGAAAATGTAATGTTCTTGTAAACGTAAAAATTGTAGTCATCTGTAGGAAAGATCCCTTCTAGATAAATTGTTTCAAATAGAAATTATTTTAAGTTGGTTTCATAGTCATTTAAACCTAATGTCTACTTCATCAATGATTAATTTATCTTTTTATTTTACTCTTCAACTACATCCAAACATCTTTTGCTAAATTCAACTAGATAAATTGAAAATATTATATTTTTAATTTAAAAATATTACTAAAATTTATTTAAAATAAATAATCAAATAATATTGTAACTTATATAAAGGTGCGATTAATTATACTAAAAGACCTATTCTATTATAATAGTAAGACAAAACATCATGTCAATGTTAGAATACTATAGATTAAATTAAAACATAGATGGAAAAATTAAAATTTAAAAACTATAAATTTAACATGCTTCTAAAGTACTAAAAAAAGGCATATGGGATATTCATTATTTTTACATATTAATTTTGTAAACAAAATAGGCTCATACTTAATCAAGCTCTCTCTCAACAAGAACTTCGGTAAATTTTGCATACTTCTAATTGCCTATTACTTTTTTTTATCTAGGAAGCACAAAATTAGTTTGAGTCACATGCAAAATATGGTGACCTTCATTATATAATATAGTACTTATAAGCTTGGTTATATATGCAACATATAGATTTTATGCTTTAACAAAACAAGACTACTTAATAACATAGATTCAAAAACAACAAAGCATGCCGAAAGTCTACGAAATCATGGTGAAGAAATTTCAAGTACAGACTAGAGGCTCTAACCCTTAAAGAGCCCACAATGATCTAAAGGAAGCCATTGAGAAGGACAATGTTTAAAAAATAATATGGAAAAACTTTTAGCCAAGTCACATGAGAGACTTTGGTTTTTATTATAAAATCAATTATATTAATGTATTAAAAATATTTGTAAATCGATTGAATACTTATACTCATTAAAATGAATTCATAATAAATTTTAAAATAATTCATAAAAAATTTATGAATTATATATATATATATAAAGTCAAAACACAATATATAGTATCATCAAAATAGGTATTACAAGAAGATAAATCAATCATGCAACATGCATCCTTTTAGGTAAGGAACCCTAAAGGCATATATATACGACAAGTAAATTATAAAATAGAAAATCATAATTCATATGTTGAAAATCCACAACATAAATTTAAATGTATTTTATTATCTTTATTATAAATCTATATAAATGTAATTTAAATATTAAAAAATGTATTTTAATTAATTATAAAATTTCATGATAATAATTATATTAGTTTAAATAATTTTAGATGTAGCAATAAGTAATTATTTTTCATTATAATTATTTTAATAATATAAATTAGAAATTGTAGTTAATTTTATTTTATTCAAATGTATTTTGGAAAGTATAACAATAAGGTTTATTTCTAATATAATTAAAAGTTAAAAAAATATAATTTAAATATATTATAAATAATATTTTATAATTATTTATATAGTTAAACAAAGTTATTAGTACAACTATAATTATAGCAATTTTATAATTATTTATAATTACAAATCATTTTACATATAAATTAAAATTAAAATTAGAATTAAAATTAAAATTAATTATATAACTAAAGTCAAGTATCTTATCAGTAAAAAATGCATCGAATTTTATGAAATATTATGTTCTATGTATAACAGTTCAAATACATTCATTCAATGAGATGATAAAAAAATAATTTTTAAATATTATAAAGTTAAAAAATTTGCATCTATTTTAACAGCTTTAATTTGATCCATGCTTATTTCGTTGACTTTGGAAAAAAAATTACTATTTTCATTGTTTATATGATCAAGTAATCAGTTAAATAGATATTATTTCCCTT
This sequence comes from Chamaecyparis obtusa, assembly GCA_027943335.1. Lineage (NCBI taxonomy): Eukaryota > Viridiplantae > Streptophyta > Pinopsida > Cupressales > Cupressaceae > Chamaecyparis > Chamaecyparis obtusa. The sequence continues at coordinate 21,573 of BSBK01000329.1, read as the reverse complement.
TCAACCAGCCTGGAGGTTATTTCTATCTCTCCTTGAAATATTCAGAAGAAAATTATCTGTTTTCTCTATCAGACTATTATTTTTCTCATATATGTGTTCTCAAAGGATTCAAACAGAATTAATGATCAGCTGATTGCAGCTATACTTACATTTCAATGGTCTAATATGCAAATAATACACAAACAAATGTGTTGAGGAAGTTATTTTAAAAAACTAGTATTCTGAGACGTTGCTTTCTGTTGCGGCATCCATGGTTAAGTCTCCCCTCACATAATCAGATTAGTAGGCAAAAGTGGGGCAGTTGAGAATGGTAGGAAAGGGAGAAGACTCCAAATTGTAGATTTTTAAGCTCAGTTATGACTATCTATTTATATTTAGAATAAATGTATTTCTGGATATCTTTTTAGCATTAATTTTTTCTTGTAATCTTTCATTTAGATTGTTCCTTAGCTATAATATTCATATAAAAATTAAGGTTGCAAACAGTGAAGTTCCTGTGAAAATGTTAGGAGGGTTGTTTAAACTTTGTCACAAAATAGTACATCTAAATATAATTATGTTATAATAAATATAATATCTAATATACATATAATATAATTAAAAATAATATAATAATATAAAAATAAAATAATATAAATATAATTTTAAATATGAAATAGTAATATAATAATATAAATATAATAAATAAATAAAATATATAAATATAATAAAATATAAAATAATATATAAATCTATAATAAAATGATATGAATATAATATTCTAAATATACATATCAAATTATACAATATAATATAATAATTTTAGTATTAAAATAATTTGCATATGAATTTAATGTTTGCAGATAAAGGCACACATGCCTCTGTTACACTTCAACATTTACATTTTGCAATCATGCCTACCAAAATAGTTGCATAGATAGCATGACATCAAATTCAAAAAATTATCAACGGTGGGAGTTGCACTGAGACATGATGTATCAAGCGTGGGCCCGCCATTGTTAACTCAGATGTAATTGTTCCCCACCTGTCGGGCTTTCTACTTTCATTGGTCCCACAAAAAATATTATGAATTTTTAATGGAAAAATGTAAAAACCACCAACAAAAATATGAACAGCCAATTAGAAAAAAGAAATTTTCTTTGAAAAATAAAAATAAAAATAAAATGACTGTAAAACATTAGAAATGTAATTTAATATTTTTAGAATGCACAGTGGTCGAGGCAAACTAATGGTAAAAAATGCAATGAAAACATAAGTCTCTGCCTATATAGACGAGACTAATAAAAGAAACTAATTTTTTTAAAATTAGTTCTTAATACAAAGCCTAAACCCTTTATAGATTTTTTAAATCAATACTAATATAAACCTAAAGCATTTTATTCAAATTATATGCAGGGAGAGATAAGTTTAGCAGCGAATTTTAGCAGCAAATTATTCTGGCATGTGCTATGTCCTTGACGCTCAGATGTGACGCATGCTCTTGAGGACATGGTGATTGTGTGTGGAGGAGAACGCTCCTCCACTTCGGTTTGATATCTCTCGACCTTACTCCTTTATTGTGTTCTGATTTGCATTTACTCCCTGTCGTATGGAAACGGGTTCCGATGGCTCCATTAAACCTGCTTCCAATTTGGTTTCTCATTTGCCCACCAATGTGTCTTCGGCTTCTGGATCTTCCACCTTGCCCTCTGATTCAAAATCCGCACCCTCGACCTTTAAAGCTAGCCCTTCACCCTTACCTCAAAAGAAGACTTTCGCTGAAACGGTGGCCCCCAGCGAGCATGGGGTCTCCATTGATGCGAGATTTGTGCAGGTATTTGGAGGCAAGAGATCGTTCAAAGAAGGTAAGGAATCTCCTAACATGTTGAATGAATTTGTTATCTCACCCAACGACGCCATGCTCAAGGAAATTGCTCTGGAGAAGTCTAGGCTCTGTGACACCACAATTTTCTTTGCATGCATTGATATTGAGAAATGCCCCCCTAGGAAATTCTTGGACAACTAGTTTCATAATTTATGGAATTTAAAATTAGGGCTTAAAATCTCATTCTGTAGATAGATTCAAAAAGGGCTTTTCATTATTTTTTTTAATAATCATGAGGCTCAAGTAGAAGCCCTTAAACAACAATACTGGAATGTTGGTAAAACTTCGTTTAGGGCTTTGGCTTGGTCGCATGATGCTATTTGTGAAGAAGTTCTCACCTTGTCTTCACCCAGATGGCTTATTTTAAAAGAAGTTCCCCCTTTCCTCTAGAAATTCCTTACACAATTGCTTGCTCCGTTTGGCTCTATCATCAGAATTGATGAAACTTCCAGGCTTGTGTCCAATCTTGATGCTAGGGTTTTGGTTTCTCTTAAACCCGGGGTTAATATTCCCCAAAAACTTACCTTGAAAATCCATGGTGAAACCATCTCCTACCCAGTTGAAATCCTCGGGGGTCTAAACGTGTGTTTTTTGTGCAAAAAGGAAGGGCATATTCAAAAGAATTGCCCCATCATTAACAAGAAAAACAATGAACCGTCCCAAGGAAACATTGCAGATGGTAATTCCGGTAGCAAGGAATTGGTCACTACTACGATTCCTAATCACTCCTTCTCTGATTCACACTCTAGAAAAGGGCCTGATAAATCTAGTTTTATTAACCCTACAGTTCAACAACCCTATCGTTTCGGACCAAAGAAATAGTTTGAGAGATAATGAGGGTTTTCAAACTGTGAAAAATAAGAAGCCTAGGAAAAAGAGTGCGCAACAATTGGCTATTGAACAGATCCGTGCTACCTCCAAATCAAACCCCTTTGCTACCTTGGCTTCCCCTACTCTGTTAATTGAAAATGGACCATCTATGGACAGTAAGATTTCTGATATAAATTTGTTGGAAGGACAGAACTCACAGAATGGTAGGTTTGGTGATGTTACCATGAGTGAGGTCCCTACAGACATGGTAAGCAGTAAACTTTGCCCTAACCTGAATGTAGTCCCCCCTTCTGATGATAGCACCATCAGCCCCCCCATTTCTGGTCTTAATGAATTAAATGATGATTTTTTTATTGAAGTTATACTTGCTAATAAAGGCTCTGATAATGCTAGAATACAGAACCCGATTGAACATAATATTAATGGGAATATAGGGAATCCTGATTACATGATGACCCGTACTTTGGATGGTTCTCATGTTATTGGTGATTTCAATATGATTGGCTCCCACTCCAATCTCTCTCAACTGAATAATGGTGAGGATGAGGAGGACCCTCTCTGGGGATCTTTAGCTTCCAAAAAGAAGGGAAGGCCCCTAGGTTCAAAAAATAAAAAGAAAAATGGGGAGACTCTGGCTCCTCTTACTGGCTCTCTTTTGAATTCATCATCATGAAATGCATATCTTGGAATATTAGAGGCCTAGAGTCTCCGGATAGGAAGTCGATCATTAAGAGATTTTTAATGGGACATAAAAACTTAGATTTTTTTATGATGCAAGAGCTTAAGGCTATTAATTTTCTTCTTAATTCTTCTCTAGATTTTATCTGGAGGGATGCTATTAAAGTCTGTACAAACCATCCTAAAGGGAAAGGTGGTGCTGCTTTGCTTATTAATCCTTACTGGGATAAATATATTAAGTCTGTTGGATGCTCCCCCTGCAACCATGTGGCGTGGGCTGTTATTGAGCTTAACAGTTCATCATTTGGTGTTTGCTCCATTTACGCCCCCAATGAGGTTAAAGATAGGATCATTCTTTGGGGCTGGCTATATAACCTTTCTGACATTCCCTAGATTTTTGCTGGGGACTTTAACATGGTCGAGAATCAAGATGATAAGATCGGGGGTCTTCCTTTTACTTGGAAACATCATGAGAAGGTCTTTTGGGATCGCTGTAAACATAAATTTAATTTGTTTGATCCTATGGAAGGGCATAGGAGAGTTACTTCCAGCCTCTGGTATACTTGGTGTAATTTTCAACAGGGCACTAAGAGGATTTATTCCAGGCTTGATAGATTTTATGTGAATTCTGATTTTTTCTCCTTCTCTCCTAACCAACAGCATGGCCCTATTTTTGCTTCTGCCTCAACCCTTTCTGATCACCTCCCTATAATTGCTCTTATTAACATTAGAAATGCTCTTGCTCCTTCTACTCATCATAATGATAAATTTATCCTTAACACCTCGTTGCTTAATGATCAAGATACTAATATTGTTGTTAAGATGGTTAGGAATTTTAACCTTATTAATAACTCTTTTACTCATATTGATAGATGGAATAGCAATGCTACTTTGTGGAGGAAAATATTTCAAACCTTAGGGCAAAGGAAGGCTAAGAATTATAGAAGAGTGGAAAATTCTTTGAATGAACAATTGCAATCGGCTGAAGTTGAGGCTCAAGCTAATCCCATGTCTATTTCACATGTTGAACGTGTCTCTGCTGCCAGGGATACTCTGAGGAAGCATCAACATATTAAAACCATTGGGGCCTCTGTCAGAAGCCATCAACAATGGTTGAAATATGGTGATAAGGGCTCCAAATTCTTCTTTAATTACCTTAAACAAAAGCAGAATAAAGAGAAAATTGATAAAATTGTTGTGGATAATCAAGAACTTACTGATATCAATGACATTGCTGCTGCCTTTGAAAAGTTTTATAAGGCTCTATTCAATTCTGAAGACAATAGCAATGCCAAAGATCTTAGGCATAGATGTAAGGATCTTATTCCCAAGAAAATTGATGAGGGGGATGCCTCCCTCTCAGGGATAGGGTATCTATCCAAGAAATATTTGATGCTATATCTGCTCTTAAAAAGGATAAAGCGCCTAGGCCGAATGGCCTTCCTGCTGAATTCTACCAATCCAATATTGATTGGATTGCCAAGGATTTATTTGATCTTTATTCAGAAGCTTATGACCATGGCACTCTTGGCAATTCTATCAATATGGAGATTATTAAACTTATCCCTAAGGATGGAGACAAGTCCCTCATCAATTACTCTGCTTAATGTTTCTTACAAAATTCCTGGTCAAAGCTTTGGCCTCCAGACTTGTTAATATTTTGCCTAACTTTATCTACCCCACCCAGACTGGGTTCATCAAAGGATGCTATATCCTTGAAAACCTTATTACCAGCTAGGAATCTATGGATTGGGCCAAAAATTTGAATCAAAGCTCTGCTATGTTTCTTTTAGATTTTGAGAAATCTTATGACCGTGTTGAATGGGATTTCATCCTTTCTATTCTTTAGGCCTTTGGTTTCCCTGATGAATTTGTCAGATACATTCAAGTCCTGTTTAAATATTCCTCTACTAGAATTGATCTCAATGGTTTTCTATCTAATCCTATCCCCCTGTCCTAATCTATTCGTCAAGGATGCCCCCTTGCTCCTGCTCTCTTTGTCATAGCTTCTGATGCCTTGTATTATATCCTCAGAGACAATACTATCTCTCCCCAAAGTTAAGGGTATTTCTCTCCCTGATAGCTCTGAGCTCCTCAATATCCAATTTGTGGATGATACCTCTCTTTTCATTGAATTATCTTGTCTTAATATCCATCATCTCAATCTGAAGTTTGACTTGTTTGAAACCATCTCAGGTGCTCGCATTTCTAAATCCAAATCTATCATGCTTGGATGGAATGAGGAACCTCCCGATTGGTTTCCCCAATTTGGATACTCTTGGGGCGGACCTAATAAAATTGTGAGATACACCATGGGGGTTCCTTTTTCGATCTCCCCTTCACTCAAAGACATGTGGATCTGGTTAAGGATAGAATTATCAAGAAGCTTTATAAATGGGATAATAGGGTGCTTTCACTTGCTGGTAGAGTGCAGGTTTGCCAGAAAATCTTGTCTTCTTATAGTATATATTACTCTTCTATTTGGATGTTCAGCAACTACCAATTGTTTGAAATTCAGAAGGTTGTCAGAAGATTCCTTTGGTCTGATGGCCAAGGTAACAAAAAGAAGCACGTTGTTAAATGGAGTTGGTGCCACATTGATAAGAAAGCTGGTGGTTTAGGCCTTAAAGACCTTAGGATCCAAGGTATTTCCCTTACTACTAAGTGGATTTTTCAGGCTCTTGATGGTCAGGAGCCTTGGAAGATTCTCCTTAGATATAATATTCAATCTGGTCATCCTAAGCAAGCCAAGTATTGGAAGAATCTTCCTTTTGCTGACCTTGTTGCTGGAATGTTCCTTGTCTCCGTCCATGGATCTCTGGTTTTTAAGTCTATCTGGAAGGCTTGGGAACTTGTGAGGAGCTTTATTTATAATTCTAACTTTGTTAACAATAACTCTATTCATGGTGAGCGATCTATATGGTAGAATCTGCAACATAATGGTAAGCCTCTTGCTATGACTCAAGGATGTTCTATGAAATTCTGGAACAGCCAGGGTGTTAAATGCCTCATTGATATCTTGGAGAATGATAACCTTGCTAGCTGGCAGGATATCAGAATTAAATTCAATCTCCCTGTTTCTCATAAGCGTACTTATAATATGATTGCCAATGCCTGCCGTAATCTTAATTTCCCTTGTAGGTGTGATGTGGATTCCCATAGATTTCTATCTTTTCGTTGGGATGATGGATCCTTCTTGCATAATATCAAAGCTAAAGATATATATAAGGTGCTTAACAAAGATCACTCTGTTATTTCACACCTAAATTTCATCTGGTATGTGAACCTGGACTCTATTGAATGGAAAAAGATTATTGACAGATTTTGGAAGTCTCATATTCCTCCCAAATTATTGCATTTTAAATGGAAAATTCTTCTTGATAGGCTGCCTATTAAAAATCAGATTGGTGGTACTGACTCTTGTTCTATTTGTAGGACTCCTGAAAGTTTAAGACATATTTTCTTTACTTGCCAATTTGCTAGATCTATATGGAATTTCTTTGGAATTTCTATAGCTGATCATGTCACTGTTTTTGATGCTATTATTGGAAATATATCTGGTCTTAAGAGGGATGCTAATTTCTTTTGGAATATTCTTTCTTCCCATATCCTTTGGTTTATATGGAAATGTAGAAATGAGGACAAATTCCAAGATGTTAGTAGATCCCTTACTTTGTTTCAATTGAAACTTATACATTTTAAGATTGTCTCGCAGGTTTGTTGCATCATGAAGCTTGAAAAAGACAAGTTGAAAAGATTTCTTCATGATGGGCTCACTACGATGTTCATATACGAGATGAAACATGGGCTTGAATGGGCCAACATTATTGACAATCAGGTTGCTTTTGAGGAAGCCCTTAAGGAGCTGCTCAAAGAGATGCGGGATACTAGAGGCCCCTTTTCAAATAGATTTGAGTTCTTTACTCAAATCCTTGAGAAGAAGAAGATGGTGTGGATGGAAGGAGAGCTGGAATGGACAGCTTGGATTGATGATCAAGATGATATTTTGGAGTAGCTTCTATTTTGCTCTCTTTTGTAATCTCGTTAAACTGTTACTTATTGTGCTAGTTGATTGAGTATGGTATTCAGTTGAACTTGGTGGTTGAGGCTCGCCTCCCCCTTATTTTGTTATTGTACCTTCCTTTTTGATCTATCGATTATGTAATTTAAAAAAATTATATGCAGGGCCATTCCTACCCTTCCACATACTTAAAAAATTATTTTATTTTATTTTATTTGAAAGAATGAAAAGTTGATATATTGATTTAAATAAAATATGATTTATTTATTTTATATTTTATTTAAGAGTCATTTAATTATTAAGGATTACTATCTTGACCAATATGTACATGTAGACATGGAAAATTGGCAAAGGCTTAATTCAATCAAAAGGTACAATCAAATCATCAAAAATGGCACTAAAAATCAATAAATGGAACAAAGGCAATTTAAATCAAAGGAAAATTCAATTAAATGATTAAATGATTAAATAAAGCTTGAAAAGGGGAAAAACACTAAGAAATTGATTAAATTCAATTAATGACATAGTTGTTGAAATGAAAAATCAAAATGAACCTCTTACCCTTCATGGCTAAATTTAATTACTTTAATTAATTAATAAATATGAAATTCCCTCAACAAAGCAAAAAGGAGACAAAATGGACACAAATCACTCACTTTTGTTGAAATGGTCCAGCCTTTTGAAACCATTTAAATGTTTGTCCCCCAATTTAGGGACAAAGCAAAGCCAATTGACCTTACCCAAGCCTAACCATGGTTATCTCACTCTACCCCCTACCCTTGGGAAAATCTTATAAGTAGAAGGCATTTTGAGGCATTATTAATCCACTCCATATCTTTGAATTGCAGCAAAGCTCTTGCAATTTGCATCCACATCACTCACTTAGCAATTTTCATTGATAATTAGCTTCAATTGTTGATCATTTTGTAGATTTTCTTATCAAATAGAGCTAGAATTTGATAATTAGATCTAGTTTGCATATCATTCTTAGTTTAATTCTCATCTTTAGAGTGTCACTAGTGAGGATCATAGCTGAGAGCCTCATTTACCACTTTATTTTAGAGATCCATGAGATGTTGATAGATTAATTGTGCATTTGTTAGATTATTTTTCTCTAATTCTTGTTGTTCTTAGTTAATCTTGTAATTTCATGAAGGTGTAAATCACTCACACACAAATGGCGCCCACCGTGGGGCCCTAGGCCTCAAATTTATCATAATTTCTACGTTATTTGCAAAATTTAGGCTAGAATTGTATGATTTTGCTCACTGTTTGCAGGTTACAGGAAATAAATCACGCCTGCCGGTAAAGAAATCACGCGTACAGCAAAGAGATGTCGCTCGCGGTAATTAAAATGTTGCCTGGAGTCTGAAGACTCACGCTTCTTAGATAGCAGAATCACGCTTCTCGACAAAGAAATCACGCCTGCGCACATTAAATTCTTGCCTCGTGCACAAGCAGCTGATGCCTTTGGCTATTTAGATGTCGCCTACAAAGAATTAAAAGAGTTTACGCCTGGTGTAAAGGGAGTTTACTGCATTTCACTTTTAATTTGTCGCTTTGAATATTTTAAATGTCGCTTTGGATTAATTAAATGTCACTTCTGTGAATTAATTTGTCGCTTGAAATAAAGAATTTACGCGGTCGTTTAATTTGATATCGCACTTAATTACTTTGATCTCACTTGAGCCCCTTTTGGTGACGCTCGCGGTTAAAGTAATTACGCCTTTATTAAATTAGATCTCGCCTTTAGCATGGACAATGTCACCTGGTTTAGCATTTATATTGTATCAGAGTAATTACTATTGTCACGTGTATTAAAGATTTCACGCATTTGCAAAATTTGATATCGCACTTGCCTATTTTAATCTCGCTTGAGCCCCTTTTGGTGATGCTCGCGGTTAAAGTAGTCACGTCTTTGTTAAATTTTATCTCGCCTGTAGTCTGGATGATGTCGCCTGACTGTATTTTCTCTATTTTGTCAAAATAAGGACTGTATGCTAACTTCACTGTCATTTTTTTTTTTTGTCTCAGGTACATTCTCTGTCACAGAAAAGTGCTCAAAATTTTTTTTTTCTTTTTTGCATGCAAAAAAGAAACAAAAAAGGACGTCCTATTAGAGTATACCTTGCACCTTTTGGATTTAATTTGCAAATATTTGAGTTCAAAATAAATCAAGAGCATAATCAATTTGATCATTTTAAGCTTTTTGATTTTGGTTTCCCCTCACTTTGTATGAATTTGTGTTGACTAACTTGTTGGTGGAGGGAACGTTTTGCTAAGGTAAGGGAAGGATTTGGAGAGAAAACGAGAAAATCTACTACTTAAAAATGTGCCTAGCCTTTGCTAGCATCATTTGAGGTATTTTTCTCATCAAGCTTGCACATTCCCTTAGCTTGTGGCATTTCAAAGTTCAAAACATAGTTTAATCATTAAGAGGAAAGAACAAACATTTCAATTATAAGAACCCCTTTGTCACGGGGTTGAAAAAGAACCAAATTGATTGTGAGTGTTTGGGATAAGGGAAAAGCAATAGGGATATGCTCTTCACTCTTTGAGTGAATCAAATTCCCAAACTTGCTCTACCAAATCCACTTTTCATGCTTTCAAATGAACATGTTTAAAACTTAGTGGGCTTGCCTCCCGAGATTGCCTTAGAAGGGCCGGTGAGAGGGACAGCCCAAAGTGGGATACACTTGCTTTTGCCGCGAGAATCCGACCCACTATAAAATGAAACGCGTGTATCCTTAATGGGGTACACAACAAAAAAGATTTTAGCTCTTTCGAACTTCCTCTAGTAGTCCTAACGGATTGCACAAAATCGTGCTTCGGTGCGTGTGGGAAGCCCCTTAACATACTTGGGGGATGAAAGGCTAAGATCTATTTTTGAACGGAAAACTTACTACATAACGGTAAAATAGCAAAAACTACCTAATAGAGCCATTTAAAAGCCAAATTTGTGCTAGGTAGCTTGCTTGGAAGTCTTTCTTGTGATCAAACCCGTGGAAACATTTGAGAATATACACATTAGAATGATCTAGGGATATGGTGAACTATTGATGTGTGTGTTGAGATTGTCTTCAACTTTTCAAACAAGAAGTTCCAAAGTACTTGATCAAAATACAATTAAAATTTTTAAATCTTAAAAAATTGATCAATACCATTTACCCATTCCAAACCAACCCAACCGGATTGAAATTCACAAAGGAAGTTTATTTGGGAAACAAATCAACCCTATTATGGAGCATAATTATCAAAGTCAAGATCAAGATCTCCATAGGAATCAAAGCGATGAGGTTTCTGAAGATGACGTTGTTGAAGCATCCCAAAGTCCCGTGTTTCTAGAAATAATGGAATTACTTTTGAAGTGGGATAAAGACACATATTTTCTAGCTTTAGCTCAAGCAGGAGCTAAACTTCCTTATAATTATGACACATCAACCTTGAGAAAGAATGAGGAAAACCAAAGAGATACATCATATAAAATGCCATTATTAATATCAAGCTATTCTTTTCAAAGTGATGAGGTGTCTAAAGATGATGTTGTGAGAGCATCCCAAGATCCCGTGTTTATAGAAATAATGGAATGAATTTTGGATTGGGATAAAGAAGTATATTTCCTAACTTTAGCTCAATCAGGAGCTAAGCTTCCACATAATTATGACACATCAACTTTAAGAAAGGATGAGGAAAAACAAAAAGATACTTTATCTAAAGAGCCATCATTAAGATCAATTTGTCCTTTCCTCTATGATGATGGGTCATCCATATCTTCATCCTCCTCACAAAAGGAAGCATTTAAGAGTGATAAACTTATCTTGGATCAAAGGAAATTGCATAATCAACCTATGTGTGATCAAGATAATAAAGAATATGGAGTGAAAAATACCACTCTCAAGCAAGATCTAATTCAAAAACCTCCATATAGCAAGAGTAATCCCTTCATCCTTTGTCCATCTCCTAACAAGGTTTCTCCCTAGATGACTTGTACACCTTTCATCCTTCATCCATCTCCCGAACCTCTATCTAGCAAAGACCCTCCCATAGCTAGCATTCCTTTCATCTTTTCTTCATCTCCCAAAGCTCCACAATTACCCAAAATTCCTCCATCAAAGAATGAGCCTAATAATGATACTTTTCCCATTGACTATGTCTACCCTCAAGGGCTATCTCTAAAAGAAACCCAAGCTAACTTCCATCTTGTTGCAGACCTTTTTCATGATTCAAAGATCTTAGAACCCGAAGCTTCATGTGCCTCAATGCCTATTATACCTATTCAAGAGGATCCTACACCATTCTTCCAAACATTCCCCACACATATCCAAACATCTACCTTGTCCTTAGAAGTGGCTTCATGTCAAGAGGATAATATAAAGAGAAAAGAAACAAATATTGATAAAGATCAAGATCAAGATTATACACAAACCCCTCCCATATTTGATGAAGGTCCCATATCCCTTGAACCTTGTGATGATCCCCTTGCATCCTTTCATGTCTTTCAAGATGATATCCTTCCGTTCCAAGAACAAAGTACCCTTCCAAGTTCCATATTTTCTCCACTTCTTGAGCAAGATCAAGATATCCCTTCCATAACTTCCAATGAGCATATTGAAAATCAAGAGCAAAATACCTTCGCTACACAATTCAAAGATCCTTGTCAAGATCAAAGTATCCCATCATTTCCTTGTCATATTCCTCCATGTTCACCTCAAGAAACCATCATTCTTCCAAATCCCTTGCAAGATAATAAATCCCTTCAAGCTTCAGTTGATCCTATCAAATGTGTTCCTATCAAAGCTACTCATGAGCCTATTAGTATAAAGATAAATCTTAAAGATGAGAACGTTGACGATGGAGCTCCTTCCAAAGATATTGATATCCCTTTCACACCTTATATCCCTCTATTCAAATACAACCACATACCTCCACTATCCTCCAAATCCATTTTGGGTTCCTATGTCCCAAAACAAAAGTCTTCATCCCTTCCATCCATATTAGGTCCATATATTCCTCCATCAACCATTCCTATCATCCCTAGCTATCCATTCACTTACCCTACCATGTATCAAGATCAACAAAGACACACATACTTGAAGAATGTCCAAACACCAATCCATATGAACCATCCATATTATTCCTATTCATCCACAATTCCTAAGTCTTTTGGAAGCAATGTTAATGTGCAACATAAAAATCATAAATCCAAGAATCCAGATGTGCATAAAAATCACAATGTCCCATCTAATCGACATGTGAATGAAAATAAAAATGAAATATCCAAAAGGCTACAAAGGTCCATCAAGCAAAAAGAAAAAAATAAAATGTGGGTTCCTAAATCCCTCATTGAAGAAATGCATTCAAAAGCATTCCAAAAGAAAGAAAAATCAAAGAATATGTGGATTCCCAAGTCATTGTTAAAAGACTTGCACACAAAAGAAGAATCAAAATTGACATTCAAGCTTCCAAAGGCTTCCATTCCATCTCCTTCCAAACATCCTTCATATTCTTACATCCCAAAAATCCACTACCTCAAAAAGATCCTTACCTCCTTCATCTATTGTTCCTCCATCATTCCACCACTCTTCAAAGTGTGTGTCAAAGTTGATCTTGCCAACATTTCCATCTTCAACATACCTTCTTCGTATCCTCACATTCATTTTCCAATGCATACTTTCCGTACTTCCATCCCTCTTATCAATATCTTTGAGCATCCTAGTCATACCCATGGTTTATTATAGTATATCTTTCAGAGGAGCATTGTCCAAAGATTCTAATGTTGGGAAAATATTGAAAAATACAAAAAAAGAAAAAAACAAAGAAAAAATGAAAAAAATGAAAAAAGAGAAAAAGTGCCTTGGTGAAAACCTAGCAATAGGCACCTTGGTAGAAATTTTTTTAAAAAAAAATCTAGGGTGAAAACCACTTCTTGTGACGCCTTAGACAAGTACCATGATGAAAACCTAGCAAATAGGCGTCATGCGTAATTTTTCCTTCTTGCACTCTACACTTGGGGGCAAGTTTCAATCATGCCATCTTCCATCTTCCTATCATTTACCTCACTTTCATCCATATTCCATCTTTCACCTTCATCTTGACAAGGTTGAACACATCCATGAGCATTGAGTATCTTGACATCCGTTATCCTTTCCATCAGCTCATGTACTTGTTGCATCCATGTTACCCTATCATGATCTTGCTTATCCCAAATTCACCTCCATTATTCCATCAGCTTTTTCATAATCCCAAAACATCCCTTCATAGCCTCCATCACTCCTTTATCTTGATTGTGTTATCTTATACACATCTTACCCAAATTGACCCTTGGTCTTGATCAAGATGAACTTTAAAAAAAAATTTGTTATCAAAAACTTCTTGACATGTCCACTCTTTTGGATCACTCCTTTTCATGGCAGCAAATCGTTATCCTATACACTATCTAACACTGCACAATTGACTTTCATGGCTTATCCAAAAACATGCTTCACATTGCTATATCATTTTTTTCCTTAGCTTGGGTACTCTTGAGGAGATAGTCCTATGGGTCACATTCGCATACTTCTTCCATCATAGCCTTTCCATCTCTAATCCATCAGCTTGCAAATCCATCCTTCGTGTCCTATATCTTGCTAAGACATTGGGGGCAAACCAATGTGATCTTGTTTGAGAGTGGGTAAAAAGGAAAGCATAAAATACTTTGAGCTACATCTTGCATAAATCGAGCTTTGGTAATATTTTGGAAGTTTGTCCAAGTCCAACATTTTTTTTCTATCCAACTGGGGCATTTGATCTTAATCAGTGGATTTCAGCCAATATGCATGAATTCACATGAAGCAAGGCATTAACTTCAAAAGGATTCAATAGTACAACATTTAGTCACATCAGAGAGGGAATTATCAGAGTTTCAGAAGAGAGAAGAAGATTTTCGTGAACCTTTGATGGATATCATTGTTCACTAACCAAGAATTCAATTACCACAACTTGATCCATGAGCCTTCATTGACTTTATTATTCGGGATTAAAAATTGACAACACTTTAAAGATCAGAATACTTGGAAATACTTTTTGAAAATCATGAAACAATGCAAAACACTTGAAGCTTTCTTTTGATGATCTTTACTTACATTGATTTTTATCACATCTTTTTAGCTAATCGATGATGTTTTGACTAGATTGGCAATGATGGAGACATGATATTTTTGTTGTCTTTGAGTGACTATCTTGAGGGATATCCAAAAACTTATGTGAATTCATCTAACGACATGGTCATCAAAGAACCATCGAGGACTTTCATATAGGGTGGAAGGTTGACCTTTTCTTGTTTATGCAACATTGAATTCGTTGAAACTGGTATTCATACTCTCATAGTTGGTTTATTCAACTAGTGTGGGTTGTACTAGTTCAAAAAGGAGGTTACCAAATGCGATAAAAAGTGGTATTCATATCATCATGTCAGTGGGCAGTGGTGATTGTACTTTCTTTTCGGTCCCAAAGTGCTCAATGATGAAAATTTATCCTCAAGGCATTTATTTGCTAAAAGCTAGTGACACTTAGCTGCATTGCATTGCATTATCATGAAAGGTTAAATGCATTATCATGCTAGATTAATTGCATGTGCATTTGTTTGTAGTATTTTTCCAAGGGAAAAGGGGGTTCATTCAATTGAAATCTTGATCAATCATAAAATGGGTCATTCAATCAAGAATCAAGGAAAGTCCATAAATCATAAGTGTCCATAACATCAAAGATCCATGAACTTTGTCTAATCAAAGATACAATGTCATCAAAGTGATACATCCAAGTCCTGATCAATAACTAAAACTTGATACAATATCAACAAACTGAAAGAGCTCCATAATCAATCATCTCAATAACATATACTCTAGCTGGGTCAAACCATGACTTAAATCCAAATATCCAAGAAGCTAAGGTCCGTATATATATATCATTTACGGAAATGTGCCTGTTTCATAAATCAAGGGAATCATATCAGTATTTTATATCAGTGAGTCATCTTACGTCAATCAATCCTATCAAAGTATCAAGCAATCACACCCAGTACCATCGTTCGTGTCTCTATGTCCTGAGAACAAAGAAGTAGTATCAAATCATATCGGTTTTCACACTGATTGATTTATCCTATCAGAACTATCCTATCAGATTGACAAATCACATTCATTGGTACCATTATCCTGTTATAATCACTTGTTTCGCTTAACTACAAACAGACCTATCTATCTTGGATATGCAAATTGTGAGTCATGGCATATCATTAATTTTATTTTTCAGAAATCAAAACATATTCCAACTACTCAAAAATCTTTCAAATCAAGGAATCAATATGTTTTATTTCTGAGGGGGCATCAGAGTATCAAATTGGCATCACATCAAAAACAGTTATCAGTGGGGCATATCATATCATATCGTATCATATCAAGATATCAGTATCATATCAGTATCATATCATATCGTTATCATATCAGGAGGCAAATCAATTGCATATCAGTTTCATATCAAATCTGTCATCATATCAAATCTATCAACATATCAGCAATCAATCAACCCAGGACCTTTATCAATCAACCCAGGACCTTTATCAGTGAACCCAGGACCTATCATCAAATCAGGACCCATATCATATCAGAGGCATCAGAATCATATCAGCACCATCATCAGAGGTACATCATCATCATCAGGAAGTACATCAATCAAAATGATCAAAGGAATATCAGAATCAAGAACTGAATCAGATCATCATACCAATGAAATCTTTGAATCGGTGTTCTTTGCACATCGACTCAAAGAGGGGCATTTGTAGAAATGGAAAATTGGCAAAGGCTTAATTCAATCAAAAGGTGCAATCAAATCATCAAAAATGGCACTAAAAATCAATAAATGGAACAAAGGCAATTTAAATCAAAGGAAAATTCAATTAAATGATTAAATGATTAAATAAAGCTTGAAAAGGGGAAAAACACTAAGAAATTGATTAAATTCAATTAATGACATAGTTGTTGAAATGAAAAATCAAAATGAACCTCTTACCCTTCATGGCTAAATTTAATTACTTTAATTAATTAATAAATATGAAATTCCCTCAACAAAGCAAAAAGGAGACAAAATGGACACAAATCACTCACTTTTGTTGAAATGGTCCAGCCTTTTGAAACCATTTAAATGTTTGTCCCCCAATTTAGGGACAAAGCAAAGCCAATTGACCTTACCCAAGCCTAACCATGGTTATCTCACTCTACCCCCCTACCCTTGGGAAAATCTTATAAGTAGAAGGCATTTTGAGGCATTATTAATCCACTCCATATCTTTGAATTGCAGCAAAGCTCTTGCAATTTGCATCCACATCACTCACTTAGCAATTTTCATTGATAATTAGCTTCAATTGTTGATCATTTTGTAGATTTTCTTATCAAATAGAGCTAGAATTTGATAATTAGATCTAGTTTGCATATCATTCTTAGTTTAATTCTCATCTTTAGAGTGTCACTAGTGAGGATCATAGCTGAGAGCCTCATTTACCACTTTATTTTAGAGATCCATGAGATGTTGATAGATTAATTGTGCATTTGTTAGATTATTTTGCTCTAATTCTTGTTGTTCTTAGTTAATCTTGTAATTTCATGAAGGTGTAAATCACTCACACACAGTACAATATTTTTTAAGAATTATGCTATATATATATATATATATATATATATATATATATATATATATATATATATATATATATATATGTATGTATGTATGTATGTATGTATGTATGTATGTATGTATGTATATATATATGTATGTATATATATATATATCTATATACATATATATATATATATATATATATATATATATATATATATATCTATACATATATATATATATATACATATATATATATATATACATATATATATATATACATATATATATATATATATATATATATATATGTATATATATATATATATATATACATATATATATCTACACACACACACATATATATATATATACATATATATATATACATATACATATATATATATACATATATATATATATATACATATATATATATACATATATATATATATATATATACATATATATATATATATATACATATATACATATATATATATATATATACATATATATATATATATATATATACATATATATATATATATATATATATACATATATATATATATCTATATATACATATCTGTATGTATATATATATATATATATGTATGTATATACATATGTATGTATATATATATATATATATGTATATATATATGTATATATATACATACATGTATATATATATTCTCTCTATATATATGTATATATATATACATGTATGTATATATATATATATATAGAGAGAGAGAGAGAGAATATATATATATATAGTCATGGGGCTAGATTTTACTCGTGCGGCACTGACACTCAAGATGAGTCCGGACTATGCCTGTCTCCTAAACTACCCAAGCTTCGACACCTGCAATCACATTGTCAGTACACAATACTTCTACACAGTGGAATATAAATATCAATCACATTGAACACAGATCTTTGGGGCAAATGAAGTAGCTTTATTGATTCAACAAAAGGCCCCTGGCCCAGTCTACATCAATTTCAACTATGTCGTTGATCACTACTCGAGTACTACCAAAGCACTCTATACAAGTTCCCACCCCTAGGTCTGCATCCACTCTTGGAACACTGGCACAAACCTTATGCATCTCACCTCCTTGGTTGTAGCTCTACAAGAGGACTCCAAACCCCCAACACCCTATGTCGTTGGAACCCGCTGATGCAACCTCGCTCGATGTGAGCTTAGCTGACTTACTCGGAACAAGACCCAAGCTCCGCCCTGATTGGGGGACTGTCAACGGGGCTAGATTTTACCCATGTAGCACTGGTACTCAAGATGAGTCCGGACTATGCCTGTCTCCTAAACTACCCAAGCTTTGAAACCTGCAATCACATTGTCAGTACACAATACTTCTGCACAGTGGAATATAAATATCAATCACATTGAACACATATCTTTGGGGCAAATGAAGTAGCTTTATTGATTCAACAAAAGGCCCCTGGCCCAGTCTACATCAATTTCAACTATGTTGTTGATCACTACCCAAGTACTACCAAAGCACTCTATACAAGTTCCCACCCCTAGGTCTGCATCCACTCTTGGAACACTAGCACACACCTTATGCACCTCACCTCCTTGGTTGTAGCTCTGCATGAGGACTCCAAACCCCCAACACCCTGTGTCATTGGAACCTGCCGACGCAACCTCACTCGATGTGAGCTTAGTTGACTTACTCAGAACAAGACCCAAGCCCCACCCTGATTGGGGGACCCAAGTCACTTCTAATAACTTACACAACTTCTTTGCTGCTACTTCACTCCACACTACTCTGCACTGCTCTGAACTCTTGCTCACTGAATGTTGTTTTGTGCATCCTTGGATTTCTCCACCATGACACTTCGCCTATGCAAATAAAAGCTCACACAATGTTGAACGTTCATCTTGAATGGTTAGCCTACTCTTATTCAGCTATATAAGTTATTAGTGAGAATTTGACTCTATGGTAGAAAGCAACCACCTGATGACCACCTCCCAAAATCCGCAATGTCAGTCTCGGAAGCCTAGAT
>BSBK01000328.1:855000-945609 GCA_027943335.1 Chamaecyparis obtusa | reverse complement strand
AAGAACAACAGAATAATAAGAACAGTCATCTACTTTTAAAGAAAAAAATCAATCAATGTCGACTTCCATTATAACTGAATAAAAATTGTTTAACTTTCCTATAAAATATTCTGTACATTTCCTATTGTCAATACAAAACTATTTCACACTTAAAATTTATGGCTTTAAAACCGTTACTTAACTTCTCGGGTGATAAAGGAATTCTACAGTACTAATGATCCTAGGTAACTAATTATAGATTCAAGATTGAAATTCAAAATCCTTTTACTACCTACGACCTGTAGTAGACGTTCATCATAGCAAAACAATCCTTGTCTGATTTTATCGACTCAATCTTCTCATAACAAAATATTCAATATCGACTTGTTTTTTTTAACCCCCCTTAAAAACACCTTCATCTAATTCTCAGACTGGGTAACCTTTTTGATAAACAAATATACACATGTTACCTCTAAGTTACTGTAAATAACATATGTTACCACTGCTATTGGCATTAAGCATTGTCGTAGAACAATAATGCTTTAAACACGATATCTCACAACTACCCTCAAATAACAGGTAATGGATTTCCTAATAAACTAACCACACATACTTAATACATAGACCAATCTACAGTTCAAACCCATCATTTGGAAGAATCGTAAATCAGAAAATAATAGCTCTGTTTTCATAACAGTGAACACGACATGACTAAAATAAAATGTTTCAACATTCGACCCTCTGATACCATCAAACAATAATCTCAACAGGATTAAGGTATTACATTGCGAGCCTCAGATCTTAAATCTTAGACACAACGATATAACTTCAAAAGTACGACATCCATCAAAATTTCCACAAAATCATCTAGTTCGCTATCATGATAAATACAGAAAACGTCCTACAGTTTCACTATCGACTAACGATGCAAAAGTATGATTTAACAATACTTAAGTTCATGTAAACTATGAACTACCACTACAATTCTTTTCTATAGGATAGATCCATAAAACTACAGTGCCTTAATACGTATAGAGACAGTGGACACAAAATACTCTGTTACAATCAAAACGCAACACCCAAAACCCTATACATTTACCAGTTTCCAATCTATGATATTGAAACCTCAAGACTCAAGTTCATCAAACCGAAAGCTCGACCAACCGACAATAAACACGTGGGTAACTTCACAGACCCATTCTTTGAGAAATTTTCACAATGCACAGAGAAAACCCTCTAAGCCTATAAAACCCGTACCATTTGGTTACACAGAGAAAAGAACACAAGATAACAAATAATAATCCCTAACTTATCTCTATTTTTTTTTAATATGCAAAATCGTATAAACATTTTAAACCAGTCCTTACAAGAGACAGTATATCACAGGCTCAAATTTCAATATAGAAGATTCAAAAAAACAATTTTCTAGATTTACATTAATCATTCATTCTACAATGAAATACAGAAAATAGACATGAGTTCAGAGTTAGAAATTGCCCCTGCCTGGTATTCATGCGGGGTATCTGAAACCAAAATGTCCTAGCCCACTCCCAAAGTAGAAAATCTCTCAAATGACTGTGATCGTAGAGATAAAGCTTGCCGTGGAAAACCTCTACATAATCCAGTCATTTTATCACAAGGTAATCGACTGAGATATGCCTCATAACAAACTGTTAACCCAGAAAAATCAAAGCAAAACTCGGCTTCAACAACTGAAATCCCTTCACCAAGCTAATGGCAGTCTTTCCCAAATAAATGACTGATAGTTTAACAGCTACAATCTCATCCCTCGATAAGATGAATATGCTACTTGCATGCAATGCTTACCATTTGTCTGCAGAGTACCAAATTTGAAACCCAATGCCTGTAAAATTAATTGCCCACTACGCCTAAAACAGCTCACTACATTCAATGCCGTGCAGAGTATATTGCAATTGAGTTTAGTGGTCGATAGGAAAACTCGAGAGTGGTATAAGATGTGTTTAGGTTTCACCAACATAATCACTATCAAAAACAAACAAGTATAGGTTTCACCAACATAAAAAAATTAGAAAAATAACATCTAATAATCCACCAGTTAATCAGACATAACAATAATAGTAATTGAACGTTCTAATTCTGGAAATCAGATTATAATGAACCTAATCTCTCAGCGAAGTTTAGGTAAGTGACATCAGAAAATTAATCTTCAAGAAGATCCAACAACAGAACTGTTCCAGAATGAGCTAAGCTAATAAATAGAAACCAAATTAGAACAAAACATTAATAAGCAAAACCAGAGACTGCCAGGGACATGACATTTGATATTATATTTGTAATAAAGTGATTTCAATATTTTTTATGCATTTGTTCCATTTCTTCTTTATATTTTTTAAACTAATTTAATTGTTTGAAAAATTAACAACAATAAGTCAAATGTGTAGATAAAATAAAGAAACTAATTTTAAAATAATATATGTGATTATAAAACACAAAAGAATAAATCAAAGATAATTTTGTTCTTATAAACATATGACTACACTCTTAGATAAAGTAAAATGAAATTAAAGCAATCATTAACTTAGAAAATGTGATCTTGTTTTACATATAAATAAAATTACATGGCATTATAATTAAAATTCAAAAGAAAAAGGTAAAACCAACTCCAAAAAAAAATCTCCTTGATTCTTCTAAGATTAAAATCACTTTCATAACATACAAAATAAACTAAATCGATTTATATGAACATAAAATTGACCTAAAGTCTTAGATTTAAATTATCTTAAAACTGACTTATCAAATCCTAAATAATATATTAATTCAATATAATGACAAATAATTGTATAAAATTAAAATGACATCTTCAAAGTTAAAAAATTGAGAGAGTGAAAAAAAATTCAGAAATCTTCTTCAATGATATTTTTTTTTATTTAGTTAAATAATATATATTTAATCCTTTTTTTTAGATTACTTTTCTAATTGTAAAATTATGTCACGGTTCCAGCTAATAGATTAAAATATGGCTAATGATAAATTATCCAAAAATTAAAAAAATGGTAGAATAAAAACAAAAACAAAGGTAATAGTCCTCAATTTCACAAAACTAAAATCAATTCCATAACATAGAAGTAGACATAATTCATTTATAAAAATATAAAGTTGACTTTTCAAATTTCAGATTCATGTTTGAATAGTAAACTTGTGTCCTCACTCCTAATAAATTAAAGATATATTAATGCTAATAGGGATTCTACATTTCTAAAAAGAAGTGAGTATATAATGTTATAAATGTGTTAACAAAATCTCTGATCATTTTTTTTTTAAATGACAATCATTTCAAAGTCAAAATGTTAAGATTCAACATAAGGAAACAATAACTTTCCATGTGCGTAAATGAGTGATTCTTGAGTCATTTCTAGCGATTAATCTTGGAAGATTATCCTCCAACATTGTATTTCATCTCATTTCCCACTTCACAGATCAACATGAAAGGGGATTGGATTTCAAAACCTCTTTCTAATTAGAGAGATGGTACGAATGTAGGGATCTTTTATTGTTGAAAGCATTTGGCATGTCTGGAAAGTGGCAAAGCCATGGCTCCATTGTGATGGTGCTAGCTTTTGAGATGGACTTTTGTTTCTCCAACTTAATATTTGGTGGTCTCCACTGATTCAGGTTCAAGACCTTCCTTTGGCCCATCCCCCAAGTATCCATGCTCTTTTATTTCACAAGCATGGAGACCCCTCAAGACATATTTTATTGACTATCAATGAGCTTACCCACTTGGGAAGACTTACAAGTTCAACTTTGTCTCAATCACAAAGATCGTTAAACTTTTGACCAGGTGATTTTGGCTTTGTCTTTGGAAGTGATTTAGAGAATAGGTATTTCATCCATCAATCCATGATAGAAACATTGTCAATGGTACCTATAGACAACATTTTCAAGCTATAAACCATGTTTGGGTTATTAGTACAACTCTCACCCCATATGCCTAGTTCCCATCTTGAATCACTATTGACATTCACACTCCTCTTAGGCTTCCTAGAGAAGGATGTTTTTAACTATTTAGTGTACTATTTATAGAACCTAAAATTGCTCATTTTGCATGGTGTACATTATTTTCCAAGGCTTTCCTTTGGGTCCCTATCTTCATCATTTAGGAGTACCAGACCCTCGCTATCTATTTTGTGGTCAACTTGAATCTTTCCTTCATATTTTGTTGTTTTGCAGGAAGGTAAAATAATTCTGGCTTTAAATTCATGATTTTTTTCATCCTTTTCGACTAGAATTATTTACTTGAATATGGTCATTTTTGGTGAATCTCCTAGATTTTCGTATCAATTCCTTCAGAGATCTATCATACTTTGAAGATGGAAATCTTATTTTCTATTTGGAACAATAGGAATGTGGTTAGATACACATACTCCTATATTGATACGTATGTTTCTTATTTGTCTAAAGAATTTATTTGCAATAATATGATGTTACATATATTAAAGTATAAGTAGATAAGGTGGCCCTTGAGGTGGCTCATTTGTAAGAAATTTTGCATCATTGGAGAAATGCCCATTGTAAAATTTCTAGAGTTCCACTAGATACTTTTATTCCTAGCAGTTGTTCACTATCTCATTCTCATTGTCATGATTGAAGTTCCTCTACCAAGCATTCCCACAAACCACATTCATAGGATCCTCAACATCATTCCAATGACCATCAGGATTTCTCTTATCGACAGTTAGCTTCACCACCTCCCGATGGTCCTACCTCTATATGACCCTCTTCTAGTAGTGTTTCTATTGGCATAATGGTTAGCTCTCCCCGCGGGATTGGTGACATGTCTTAACTACCTCCTATGTCTTTTATAACTCTAGTGGTTGTATCACGAATTAACAGATCGATCTTTTGGTGCAACAACAACGGCTGCTTATAATAAGTGGTATCAGAGCTTGGTCACATGTTTGAATCCCCTCGGGTAGCATGGAGGAGGAGATTATTGGAATAATGGTCAACTCTCCCCTCAGGATTCATGACATGGCTTAACTACCTCTTGTGTCTTCTATAAGTCTAGTGCTTGTATCGGGAATTAATAGGTTGATCTTTTGTTGCAACGATAACCGTTACTTGTAATAGTTTCTTCTACTTCAAATTATACATGTTGTCTTGGTTCAAGCGATGATTCTAGTTGGCCTTCCTCTTCAGATTAGTTTTTGTGACTTGCCCTAGCTATTTCTCTAGTTTCGAAGGATAATGAAGAGGAAGAGGAGGCAACTGATGGTTGGTCTATTCCAAATCCCAATCCTAATCCTTCTGATGTATCAGGAAAGAAGAATTTGATCCAGATCCACCTCATTCAGCTGGTACTACATTAGTTTCTTAGGTGTTTTTACTCTTCTAGACTTTGCCCATGTTTAAATTCATTTCTATTGGTTTCTCGTATATGGACACAACCCATTTGACTTGGGTAATGATTTTATATCCTCCAAAACACTTATTTTTTAAATTATGTATTAATTTTTTTAATTGATGGTTGAGCTTAATTCATTAAAAAAATTAATATTAGATAATAAATGTAATATTTATAAATAAAAATAAACAAAGAAATTATCTCCATATATGTAATAATTAATATAATTGTGAACTAAAATTAAATAAGTTCATTTAATTATTTGATTCTTTAATTTTGATTAAATCAAAATCAATCTCATAACATAAAAATAAATTTAATCTCACGCATACATATGATCCTTAATGTTTTTAGATAATATTATAATAATAAACTCATGTCCCCACTCGTAACTAATAAGTTCATTATAGATAATTATAAATAATTTACATATAACTAAAATGATCTATATACTTATAATTAAAACTCAAAACACTAAACTCCAAAATAGATGATAAGAAAATATTCCTTAATTTTCATAATATTAAATCGATTTGCATAACATAAAAAATAAACTTATTTCATTTATAGAATTATAAATTTGGACATTAAATTGTTAGACTCATATTCGAATGTTAAAACCTTGTCTCCATCAACCAAGAAAGAGGATGGGATAAAACTCTTAATATAAAGTATTTAGGGGGAATGAAAGGAAAGGATAGTCCTTGGAATAATATGTCCAAGGCAATGGGTTTATGATATGGAATACCCAAGTAAGAGGGATCATAGTTAGTAAAGCAAGGACTCTTTTGGATTAGTATAAGGGTGTTGAGGCTCTATTATAATATGACTCTTGGAATGGATTTCATCTCATTCTCTCTCAATTTCCTCATTAGCAGTCTCTTTGGAAAAAAATTCTTGAATTTCCTAGAGTAGAATTGAGGATTTTAAAATTTGTTTGAACTTGGGGAAAGAAGAAGTGGCTATACAGAAATTTTTGCATGAGTATGCTTCTATAAGATCAATGAAGGCTAGGGAAGATCTTGCTAGGATCTTGGAAGGAACAACATGTGAATTCTAGAATAGTATTAGTAGACCTCCTATTAAGACTTCCTCCACATTGGATGGGATTTTGAACCCTATCTTATTATTTGGCAATTTGGTAGCAGGAAACCCCAAAATTTTTCATTTGAGGAAGACATTATTGCTAAAAGTGTGATTGTAAGTTATTCACATGATATAAGAAAATTTTATGGTTAATTGTGGCCTCTCTATGAATGGAGACCTTGCAAATTTACATATTATTTAGAACCTAAATATCTTTGGTGAGGGCTTTAGATATTCCTTTTTTAGGATATAACATGTTAAGTATTGAGATACTAAAAGAAGGCTCACTGGGATGTAAGTGGTCTCCTTCACCTTAGCGGAAGCCTCGACATGTGGAAATTAGAGGAATTGCCAGAGATAGTTTATGAAATGTGATTTCTTTTTTTTTTTTTCACAAGAGGTAGTAGACCAAAAAAATATATAGAGGCTCTTGTTGTTCTCTTGGCACTGAAAAGAGGATGATCTCTTAGATGGTGAAAGATTATTTGTGAATCTGATTTTCAAAGTTGTTGTGGATATGTTGAATAAGAAGAGAGTGGATGATGTTGAATGACATCCAACTTTTGTGGATAGACAAATTATTAGCTTGGGGAAATGTTGGAAATAGTTTCTTTATTCTACATTTCAAGGTAGTGGAATAGGGTAGTGTACAATTTAGCTAAATGGGCTTATAAATGATTAGATGGTTGTAACATTATTGTCCCCAAAATTTTCTCTGCACTTTGAGAATATTGTTATGGAAGAACTAGTGGGTTTGTTGTGTCCCATTAGGGGTCACTCTTTTGCTGATATCTATGGTCTTGCTCTCTTTTGTAGGATTTTTGGCTCTTTATTTTGTACTATTCATTCTAGTTTAAGAAAATTGAACTCTTTTTTCCCAAATAAAAAATCATGTCCCCACTCCTAACATGTATATTCATTTGATGTAGTGATAAATAATTTACATAGAACAAAATTGGCATATCCTTACAATTAAAAATGAAAGGCTAAAATCTAAAATAAATATATTGATATTTAGTAAATTAATCTTTTTCATAATTAAAAAGTAATATGATTCATTACATAAATATAAATTCAACCTTTAAATTTTTAGATTTATATTCTGATTTTAAAGTCTTAATTTTTATAGAACAAAAATGACATTACTTTACAAATAAAAACCAAAAATTAAAATGTAAGTTAAAAATCAAAAGAATTAATTATTGATTTTCATATTATTAAAATCACTTTCATAATATAAATAGAAACTAAATTTATTATTTAAATATAAATTTGACCCTTAATATTTTAGATCCACATTGTAATTGTAAACTAAAGTCACCACTTCTACTCATAGATTATATAACGATAAATAAGGTACATAAAATTAAGATGACAAAGTCTTAAATTTAAAAATTAAAATAAAAGACACTAAAATAAATACCACAAAATATTCCTTGATTTCCATAAGTTTAAAGTCACTTTTATAACATAAAAATAAACTAAATTCATATATATATATATATGTGTGTGTGTGTAGATTCATATTTTAATAATAAATTTATGTTCCCATTTCTTATTGATAGATTCATTTACAAATCATTTTAAATAATTAACATTATTAAAAAATTAACATTCTTATAATTATAATTTGAAAGACTAAAATTCCTTCATAGGTCAAAATTATTTCAATAACATATTAAAGAAAAATCTTAAATCCATTCACATAAATATATATATTATTCCGGCATTTTATATCTATAGTCTAATAGTAAACTAGTGTCCTCATTTCTAACTTTTAGATTCATTTATAGAGAATGATAAATAATTTACATAAAATAAAACACACATTCTTATAATTGAAATCCAAAAGTCAAAAGATTAGAAAATGAAACAAATGTTAAAAAAAAAAATCTTACATTAAAATCACCTTCATAAAATAAATAAACTCAATTGATTTATAAATATAATTTGACCTTTAATTTTTAAGTTCATATATATTTTAATTATAAATTTGTAAGTACTTCGAATTAAATTCATTGATAGATAACATTAAATAAAAACGAAAACAAATATCAAACTTTAAAATCATTTCCATAACATAAAAAATGAAATTAATTTATTTATATAAATTTTAATTCGACACATAAATTTTTAGATTCATATGCTAAATACAAATTCGTATGCTCACGCCTAACAAATTTGTGAAGCCAAATTATTCGGTCAAACAACTCTTTTGGAAGGGACGAGAGGAGGTCATGAAAAAGCCATTGACCTCCTTTCATAAAATCTGCTCTACACTATGTAATCGTCTTTTGAATGCCACTTGGATGTCTTCTAATCTGTGATCTCAAAAAATACAATTTATAGGAATTATTTAGTTCAAGCCAACAGCTCAACTAGCATTTCCAGATTTATTATGGTTAGAGAAGTTTAGATTATTTTAAAGTGGTGAAATATTTATTGCCATACCCCCATTTCTGCTTCTGTGAGTAGGCATTCAGTTTCGTGATATGCCTAAATTAATAGTGACAATATTGCCATGATCGACCTTTAACTGTCTTCAATACTTATCATGAGAATAATCCACTGGTGTAGTTTCTAAATGGTGACTTACAGTTGAAATGTCACGAAGTATATAAATCATTAGCGGTCGTGAACAGGAATGAGATGGCGAGTTTTTTCTTTTAGTAAATTGGTGTACGTTTGTTGTTTTTGTATGAGATTGGCTACATTTTACAGCACCTTTATATTTTCCATTTAGATTCAAAGAAAAGTGAATTCAAGTAGAGGCTAGGCATAATTATCACTGCTTAGGTGGTGGTGTGGCTCCCTTTAATCTGTCCTATTTCTAGTTTTGTAATCCTTCATTTTAATTTTATATTTGTTTTTTTCATTTTGTTTTTTCCATACACTTCACCGGCTCATCTCAGTCACGGTCACTGCAATGGTTAAAAATTCAAATTATTTAAATTCAAATCTGTCCGACCCAATCTAATCATCCCACTCGTTGATAGTAAAATTGACAATTAAGTTTGAATTTTAATTTTAATTCTGCACCTTTCTCTATAACGATGTTTTAACCATCGTAGTGCCCATGACTACCGAGAGTAAATGAAGTGGAATTAAATACAAAATAGAAAATAAAACATGAAAATGAAATGAGTAATAAAAAAATAGGAAGCGAGATAGGTTTAGGGGACTATACCAACCATTTAAGTGCTTAATACGTTGAGTGTTTCGGTTAATTCTAGACATATTGTAATTGTTCACTATAGTGTATGGTATTACAAAAATAGTTAGAGGTATGGTGTGATCTGCCAGTTGAAAAAAAAAAGTACTACAGTAATCAAGGACTATGGTGCAAAGAGTGAGATGTTGTTTCAGGTATGTGAAAAGGTAATATGGACACAAGATATTCGTTTGAATTGCTTCCACCATCTCTCCTTGTATCATTCTTTACTCTTGGGTTGCTTGGGTAGTATTACAATTATTAACTAGTCTCAATCATAAGTGTGAGGGACTTAGAATATGGATTCTTGGTAGTTGTTTAAATTATAGGAAGATGATTGATATATGTGTTTTAACCCATAAATGGTCAAATTAGGGGATATCTCGAGTTATTGAATCATAGAATGAATTTAGGTTATCAAGAATATGTGATTTTTAGTTCAAATTTATTTTGGAAGAGACTGGTGAATAGAATATTTTCCCTAAACAATATGGTGATCTAGGCTCAATGATAGATGAAACGAATTGTCAAGCTTTAGCTTCTAAACTCTATTGGAGATGGCTTGCTAAAAATTGTTAAACTAGTGCACAGATTATTATTTATAAATATCTTCAGGAGTTGGTCTCAAGAGGTTTCTCAGTTCGATCTAATTGGTAAAGGTTCTGTAAAATTGAATACTCTTAGGAAATTTTCTTCCTTGTTAATTGTGCCCTTTCTTGGATTTTGAGTTCTGGTGATGTTTAGCTCGTCTCAACAAATTATTCGGATTTTTCCTCTCTGATAATTTTCTCTTCTCTAGACTTCATTAGTTGAGTAATTCTTTTGTGGAGGCTAGATAGTGTAAAATGTCTTATTTCAAGAATAGTCATTAGATGGGCTTTCTTCCCCTTTTTATGATAAAAAAGATATGATTAGTTGGCCTCCTAGTGGGGATAATGGTTCTTGGGTTACTCTTACTTCTATTATTGATAATAAATATTGTCCTTCATTGTATAAGAGTAGTAATTTATCTTGGAATTTCTATCCTAAAGGATTTTAATATATTTCAAGTGGTTATCATTTGTTAGATGATGAAAAGAATGCTTTGGAGGACTTCCCTTAGTGGAAAAACATTTAGAATAAATTTTTATCAGTCTAAATGTAGTTACTTTGTATAATTATTTTATGAAACTATTAGGATTTAGGTTTTATCAAACTTATAAATCCTTTAACCATTTATTCTCCTAATTTATTTCAAAATCTATCCATAAGGAATGAAATAGTTTCACCAATAGTGGCAAAATATCTCATGTAAAGACAAAGTTACATTTAGTATTTGGAATAGGTATCCAATTTGGAATCTTCTACTTTGAAGTTTTTCTAGACATGTTTAAGGTGCTAATAGTGCATGCATCATAGTTATGAGATATTTCATACCTTAACATGAGTAACTATGAGTTCATTTATGATAGATGATTGCTATATTGGTCCAATATGGTTATATGCCTTATGACAGTTGTAAGAAGATCTATAAGTGGCTACTTTTGGCTACATGCATGATTCAAAGAAGTGGTTCACATGGATTTTTACCATGGTATTTTTGAAACCTTATTTTGATGAATGGTAATATTCTATAGTGGTATTTTGGGTTTCTACAAGTCTATATATTGATGGATTGAGAATATGGGGCCATTATGGAAGTTCCTTTTTATACATTAGTGTTATTAGATTGAAGGTTGAAGAGGAGAAGGATGGATTGTATGTAATGTCTATTTCATGAAGATAATATTAGCATATGCCTCTTTTCTTAGTCAATTTTTTTTCTCAAAAGTCTTTTCTCCATGTAAATCATGTGTTGTGAGATGTTCTTTTTGTGTTTACGATTTATAGCTCCCTATTTTTTCTATATTATTTATATGATAGTTAAATTTTGTGTAAGATATGTCTATTAAAAGCATGTTAAAGTGGTGTTTTTTTACATAATGAAGAAGATGCATATTTCCATGGTTTTCTATATTAACAAAACTTAATCTTTATATTAGCTCATATAATCATACATTTTCATTGGGTGTAGTCTAGTTCCATGGAATCTCAACAATACATTTATTGCATTCAAGATTTCAATTGATTTTAATATGTTACCCATATTTGGTTTGCAATATTAAAGGATTTTCATAGTTTCCACATGTTTTCATGTGCATCTCGATGTGAGTTACAATTTTCTGCATGAACATGCATTTTGTTTGCATAGTATTTTATGTGAAGGATTCATGGCATTTTGGTTTTTGAAATTCCACCATTTTAATTTCTGACATGGCCATGATAGGAGGGTCCTTAATGAGAACAATCCAGGCCATGTAGCAAGATTCATATAATGGAAAAAACAACACAAAGTAGAGAGAATGTAAGATTTGATATTTGCAATGACATAGATTCAATTACAATTGGCTAGCAACATGCAGGCTTACAAAATAGGTATACAAGCTTGATTACAAATCAAAGTCTAAATTGTCTTATTTTTGGACCCCAAATAATTATCATCATTGAGATATAATAACTTAAGAATTTAATACATCAATATAAATGAAATTCACAATGTATCCAAGCCATCCAAGAAGGATCACAATCTCTAAGATGGGGAAATATAATGTGAGATATAAGATGAACTTAAACCATGAAGAATTCCTCCACCAAGAAATGGAATAAAGTGTAAACCAAGAGGGAGGTTGACCACAAGCATAGGAACATCACACGGAGAGCCAAATAGGTTCCCATACCAAGGAAATTATTTGCAAGATTACGAAACTCTAGCTAGCTAAGAATGTCATGAACAAATGGTCAAACCCAAATATCTTAAAGAACTCCACTAAGAAGAATCATATCAAGATGTGAACTCAAAGGAAGATGATAAAGCAAATAGGAATGGGCCAAATAGGTCTACAAAATAAAATGAGAAAATATAGAAGGATGCTAAGATAAACATAAAATCTACAAAAATGAACTGAACAGGAAAAAAATTGAAAGAAAATATTTTTGGTTGATGCAATATTTCCAAGAACCAAGGATGCTCATGCATCAGACATCCAGGGTTATTTTAAAAGTGACTCGCTCATTTTGATGGGTTTAGAGGAAAACCAAGACAGTCTACCTCAGCCTAAGATATCCAAGAAGAATCCTAAACTGGTATGTCTTTCCACTTTACAAGGTATTCATTGTACTATCTTCCATGCATGCTTCTACCAACTCTACTATCCCAAATGTCTTCAATTTCATCATTTTTTTATTCTTAGGAAAATTCTTTAAATTTGGTTCACTACAATCATTGAATTTTGTCTCATCATACTGATATAGATTTGCAATGTTGAATATAGGTAATATACCCAAAGTATTTGGTAACTTAACTCTATATGCACTACCTAAATCAAACTTCTTCAAGATCCTGTGAGGTCCAAACTTCCTCATATTCAATTTATTGTATGTTCCAACTAGAAATATTTCTCTTCTCAAATATACCATCACCTCATCTCCAACTTGGAATTATTTGTCTCCTCTTCTAATCTCCTTTCTCCTTATACTTTTGGTTCATGTCTCCCAAATTCTATTTCACTCGACTATGTGATGACTCCTTTTGTTCTAAAAATTCCTCTCCTTCTACACTTATTTTATCTTAATGACTAATGTCTCTCAAATTTGATATACCTTTAGAATTCATCCCTATAACAATCTCGAATGGTGTTTTCATTGTACTACAATTTACTGAATTTTTGTATGCACAAACTCTTCTTTTGAAAGAATCAAGTCCCAACTTCCAATTTTTAGTACAACCAAGCATCTCAAAATTTTTACTAAACACTTGTTTACTACCTCTATTTTTCCATCTGTCTATGGGTGAAATGTAGAACGAAAGTTCAATTTTTTCTTCATCTTTCTCCAAAGTGTCATCCAAAATTAACCATTAAAATTTTTATCCCTATATGAACCAAGACTTATAGGAAACCTATACAATCTCACAACCTCCTTGAAAAATAGATCTTCTAAATGTACTACATATATTATCTTCTTACAAGGTATGAAATGCATCATCTTAGAAAATCAATCTACAACTGCAAATATGGAATCATTCCCTCTTTTTTCCTTAGGTAATCCAAGTATGAATCCACATTTATGTCTTATCAAGGTATCTCTAGTACTATTAAAGGTTTCTAGAATCCCACTTTCTAACCACCTCCTTTTGCAACTTGATAAATTTTGTAATTTTAAACAAATCTCCTTACATTCTTATAAATTTGAGTCCAAAAGTAATCCTCACTTTCCAAAGCCAATTTCTTGGAAATTCCAAAATGTCTTGCTAATCTACCACTATGCTTTTCTTTTATCAAATTATCTCTTATAAAATTCCTAGGTATAGACACCCAATTTCCCTTAAATAGCATCTCATCTTGAATGAAGTAATCCAAGCACTTGTTCTAATCCAGTACAATAGGTTCTTTACAAAATTTCTAAGGTTCATAAAAATTAGGGTCTCTTCGATACAAGGTCTTCAATTCATTAAATTCTATTAGTTCAATTCTCATCTTTCTCAAAAAAAATTATTCTCCTACTCAAAGCATCAACAACTCTGTTTGACTTTTTAGAAAAATTAGGGTCTCTTCCATACAAGGTCTTCAGTTCATTAAATCCTATTACTTTAATTCTCATCTTTGTTAGCAAATTTTAAGATGTTGTGGGTTTCAGGAACCCTATAAAACCTATTTTACTTAATAAAAAACAAATTTCTTCTCCTACTCAAAGCATCAACAACTCTATTTAACTTTCCACTCCTATCCTTTAGAAAAAAAAGTATAACCTTGAAAGAATTCTACCCATCTCATGTGTCTCTAATTAAACTAACCATAGCTATTCAAATATTATAATTCTTGAAGATCTATATACAACAAAAAATCCTTAGGAAACAAGTAATGTCTCCACTTCTTCAAGTTTTAGATTATGTCATAGAACTAGTCCTAATCATACATTGAGTATCTTCTCTTTGCATCATTCAAATTCTCACTAAAATAGGCAATAGGCTTTCCTTCTTAACACAATATTGCTCTAATTGCATTCCTAATTGCATTTAGTCAATTTGAAATAATTTAATAGAATCTGGTAGGGCTAACACAGGTTGTTCAATCACCTTTTGTTTCAAAAATTCAAAAGTTCTATTTTCTCCAAATGTCCATTTAAAATCATTCTAGTCACCCCTCATTATGTCATTGATAGGGCTGCAAATTAAACTAAAATTTCTAATAAACTTCTGGTAGAAACTAGCCAATCCATGAAATTATCTAACCTCTCCAATTATTTCTAGTGTAGGCTATTCCATAATTTCTTTCACTTTCTCATGTTCCATCTTCAATCCATCCATGGATATCACAAATCCCAAGTACACTAGTTCTACCTTCATGAAAGTACACTTCTTAGCGTTTATTGATAACTTTTGTTCTTTCAACCTCTGCAACACTTATCTTGAATGTAACAAATGCTCCTCTTTTTCCTAACTAAAAATCAAAATGTCATTCAAATACATAATCAGAGACTTGCCCAAGAATTTCTTCAATACTTCATTCATCAATATCATGAAGGTTCTCGGTGTATTGGTCAGTCCAAAAGGAATCACCAACCATTCATACAATCCTTCATTTTTCTTGAATGTGGTCTTCCAATTATCTCCTTCTCTAATCCTAATTTGATGATATCCACTTTTCAAATGTCTATGTGTAAAAATATCTAGCTCCACTTAAACAATCCATTATTTCATCCATCCTATGTAAAGGAAACCTACACTTCAATGTTATTTGGTTTATAGCTCTAGATTCAATACACATTCTCCACTCTCTATTCTTTTTAGGTGCTAGTACTACAAGCATTGCACAAGGACTCAAAATCTCTCTAATCAATTTTTTTTTAATAAATCTTGCACTTATTTATTCAGTTCTTCATTCTCTATAGGTGTCATCTAAAGTGCATCCTTATTTTATGAACTAGTTCCAGGAGTTAAATCTATACAATGACAAATACTTATTATAGGTTGTAATCCATTAGGTATATTATTTGAGATTATATCTTCATATTCTACCAACAACTCCTTTATCTACTTTGTTTTTCCTTCTTGTGTCAAATCACATTTCTTAGTAGGAAAATTATAGCACATACTCTCATTTCTCAAACCATCTAAGAATTTGCTTCCTTCAACCAAAAAAAATATCACATTGGTACAAATCTCACTCTTAGGAGTCTCTTTTAAAAGCAACAAAACTTGTTCCTTCTTCCATCATGCAAAGCTTATCTATCATACTTTCATGACCTACCCAAAAAGATATGGGATACATCCATAGGCATAATATCACATAGAACTTCGTCATGATAAAAACCAATATTAATTTTTACCAAAAATTGTTTACTTACCAATAATTTATGATCACTATGAATCCATACTATCTAATAGGACTTAGGGTGCTTTAATCTCTACAACTTCAACTTGTTCACAAGCTCTTCTAAGGATAAATTATCTAAACTACAACAATAGATTATCATTTTGTGACACGTACCTTCAACCTTACATCATTTGTGAAACAAATTATTCCTTTGCAGTGGTTCCTAATCAATCTTATTCTGACATAGGGTTCTCCTTGTCATCAAATCTTCTCCATCCTTAGATTGGTTTAGGGGCCTAGTAGGTTCTTCCTTAGAAAAATAATCTCTTCCATTGTTCACCTCCTTCTTACTTCAATTCCTTTGACTACATTCAAAGGCTCGGTGTGCTTATCCTCCATACTTAAACAAAGGTCCTTTAAACATCTTATCATCTTTCTTATAGCCATTATGTCCACTATTTCAATGAAATTTCCTATCATCTCTTTGGTATGAATTTAACTCTTTACCTTCCCTCTTTCCTTTGTTCTTCTCTACAAAAGATCTTCCTCCCCTAGTAAATATCCATCCTCTTTGAAATGTTCAAGTTCTCTTCCTCTATATCTCTACTCATGCATTTTGTTTAACTTCTCCTCAATCTTCAGGGTATATTGATAAGCTGCTTCCACACTTTTTAACTTGATTAAATTGATTTCATCATGTATAGACATTCTCAATCCATTAAGATACTATTCAAGTTCAACATCATCTGTACTATCTCAAGATCTAATGTCCATTTTGTATAATTATTTAGTATACTTCTTCACACTAGATTATTTCTATTTCAAGTTTTGTAATTCTTAGAATAGGTTCACTTGATAATCTATAGGTAAGAACTTCACCTTCAAGTTATTCACCATACAATCCCAAGCTTTAATTTTCTCTTTGCCTCTTCTCTATCTATATGTCTGCAAATGTTCCCACCAAAATGATGTCTAACCTCTCAACTTTGTGCAAGCATACGTCACTTGCTTATCCTCACTTGTAGCTTCAAAATAAAAAGAAAATTTAATCTCTATAATCCAGTCAAGAAATTCACCCGAGTCCAACTTGTCCTCATAGTCCGATGGGTTAAAATGTGGTATGTTATTTACCCTATTTAGGGATCTTATGATTCTCTAATCTCCCTAATCAAGTTATGGTTAATCTTCTTCCATTATTTATTCCTCTTCTTCATTACTCACACCCTAAACATATTCACCTCTTTTATGGGCTATTTTGAAAACTTCCAATCATGTTGCAATCTATCTTACCATATCCATCATAGCCTGATTTGCATTTCTTTGTGTTGCACCACCTTTAGCATTTTGCCTTCAAGAAATTTTTATGCAATTACTCTAAATTTGTATGTCAGATCCTCAATATTCTACCCCACAATAAGTATTTATAGGACTCTACAATCTCATGCACAAAAAATTTCTCTCATACCACATGATACAACTACAAAAGGGGGGTCCACAATGAGACCAATCCAGGGCATGCAACAAGAGTCACACAAGTGAAATAATAACATAGAATAGAGAGAATAAAATATTAGATGTTTGCAACAACATAGATCTTCAAGTACAATTGGCCAACAACATGAATGCTTACAAAATAGACATACAAGCATGATTATAGATCAAAGTCTAGATTATCTTCTATTTGGACCCAAAATAATTATCATCATCAAGAGATACAAACTTAAGGATTAAATACATTAATATATATGACATATGTAATGCATCCAAGTTGGATGAGAAGGATCACAATCTCCAAGATGGGAAAATGTAATGTGCATATATAGGATAGACCTAAATCATTCATAAGTCATCCAATAAGAATTGGAATGAAGTACGAACCAAGAGGGAGGTTGAACATTGGTAAAGGAATATCACAAGGTAATCCAAATAGGTTCACATGCAAAGGAAATGATCTGCACGATCAAGAGACTCCAACTAGAAAAGAACATCATAAACAAATAGGTCAAACGTAAAGATCTTAGAGAACTCCACTAAGATGAATCAAATCAAGATGCGAACCCAAAGGAAGATCAATCAAGCAAATAGGAATGGGCCAAATAGGTCAGCAACATAAAATAATAAAATGCAGAATGATGCCAAGAGAATAACAAAATCTAGAAAACTAAAGTAGAAAGGAACAAAACAATAACAAAATATTTTTGTTTCATACAAGACTTCCAAGTACTAAGGATGCTCCTCCATGAATTTCTCATTATGACAGGCTCATGGGAATCTGCTAGAAGGAATTTTATATTTTTGATGTCTTGTGAATTATAGTGGATTCTCTCTATCTTACCTTTGTTCTGGTAGATATGTGAGAATAGAAACCCTAAAATTTAACATTTTTAAATATTGTCTAGAGATGTATGAAGAGAATTTGATACTCATGGGTGTTTATCTTAGGTTTGTTGATATTTTTTATTCTAGCATAATAGTGATCTAGAGCTTTGATTTGGAAATAGGTTAGGTTCACCTTGCATGGTCATTATGTTACTTTTTTCATGTGGTCTTGTGTCATTAAAGGTTGTGCATGTTGGTTGTTTTTTAATCTTGTAGTCA
The DNA here is from genome assembly GCA_027943335.1 of Chamaecyparis obtusa. Lineage (NCBI taxonomy): Eukaryota > Viridiplantae > Streptophyta > Pinopsida > Cupressales > Cupressaceae > Chamaecyparis > Chamaecyparis obtusa. Next base: position 926,957 of record BSBK01000328.1, on the reverse strand, counting down.
AATGTGAAAGAACCTACTATTTGGACTATGGTATGAAGTGCCTATGTCTTGTTCATGGTTTAACCCATGGTTATAATAAATGAGTATATGATTAGCCACTAGGTTTTTATCAATTATGGACTTGGTTATTCTTTTATTTGAATGCTTTGTGAAAACTTGATATTTTTTTAACTTTCGTTATTTATAAATTACATGGGTTTGTAGATTTTTTTTTATTTTTTTTGTTCATATAAGATATTTGATACGAAAATCTAGATGTTGAAGTGGATTTCACATTTATGGAGATGATTTTTCAGGTTTTTAGGATGTTATGGATAAAAATACTTACATCTATTTCATGCCTTCTTGATGCATTCTTTTTTATCTATGGCCACTCCTATGTGGGTTTGTGTGGCTAATAATGTCTAATATTGATCTTGGTGTTTAAGTATTGGAAATCTACATATTACATCCTAATTATATATATTATGTTAGGATAATCTATCCTATACCCAAGACCCAGTCTACAGACATCCTCCAAAATAGAGATGAATATCAATACTAGATTGTATTGAACTGAGGTGAGAATAAACACAGAAGGGCTCTGCTTAAATATGCAAGAGTTGGTAGAAAGAAAGGATAGGGTTGAGACAAGTGTCTCAACCAGGAGGAGGTATAGTTCTGATAGAACTCTTACAATATCCTCTAAGATATGATAAGAGTCCAAATTGGACTCAAAGTTATCTGTCTAACTCATTTATGAGTTGACCTATGTAAACTTAAATAAGGAGTAAATAATATTACTTCAACACATGTTGGAAATATAGATGGAGTAACTGAGAGGGGGGGTGAATCAGTTAACCACAAAAATATTTCTACAAATCTCTTAGATATCTATTTAAATTATTTCCTGTTGTCACTCGGTAAACATAGAGAAATGCTGTAACTCAGTTATTGCAGAGAGTATTAATTATGACTGTTCTTAAGCATTCATCAGTGATTAACATGCATGCATAAAGAAAAATAACATGAACACAAGAGACACCAGATTTAACGTGGAAACTCAATATGGGAAAAACCACCAATGCAACTAGTTACTATTTTTCACTCTTCTGAAGTGATGCCCGGTTAGGAGCCAACCAGGTAAAAGGTTACATAACACACTGTTAGGTGTGACCTTGTTAGAGGATTTAATCACCCTGTTAGGAGTGGCCTTATAAGAGGTCTTTGAAACAATTCAATAGAACTATCACCTTGTTAGAGAATTTACAAAATGACTATAAAACCAACTCGGTTAAGAGATTTGAAATCACTGCTACAATGGTAAGAAAGTAATAATGAGATGACCTATATAAGATGCAATTGAATTGCTAATAACAGATCTATGTTCTGCTTCACTAGATCCTTCCTGATCGAATATATCTTTTCTATTCCTCAAGGATATCTGATCATCCTTCACAATTCGCACTCACCTTCCTTTAAAATGATTTGCATGTTCGCTCGCAAAACTTCCACACTTCTCTGCACTATTCTTCACGCTTGACCTTCTATATATATATCATTTAGTTTGTCCATTCATTTTGTCAAGTTGGCACTAATAATCATTACAAGTATTAACACTCATTACAACAGTCGGCTGCAATAATCAAACTTTATTCAAAAAATTCTTCAATAGCTAACGGTGCTCAGTAAACACTAATCCTGAAAAGATTTCCTTCGGTGACCGATGAAGCTCGGTTACTACTGTGAATTTTGCAACATTCTTTGGAGACCGAGTGAACTCGGTAGACACTAACTTTCCTTGATAACCGAGGAAGCTCGGCTAACACTGATTTCTGCCATACTTTCCTTTGACATCCGAGAGATCTCGGTAGACACTGAAAACCACCTAGCTGGCCGACTGAGCTCAGTAGACACACAAAATTGCTAAATGATATGACATAGTGTGACATCAAAGACAACACATAAATAAATAATTGTATTCAACAATCTCCTGCAGACAATTATTTCCAACAACACCCCCCCTTAAGTGTAACTTAGGGAGTACAACAATGTAGTAGAGGGCAATATGGGTCCTGACAAACAAAGCCATATGAGGTACCCATGTACAACTACAAAGAAATCTCTCGTAAACAGAGAAAAGGAGAAAAACCCAGTGGAAGAAAACTCCTCTCTAAAAGAGAGAACATGAAGGTCTAAGAAACCTTCAAAAAAATATGTGTCCTGAAATCATGAATGTGAACACCGCTGAAGCATAAAGAATCTGTAGACAACTGTTGATGACTGTTCTGGTGCTATAGCTGATGATCTCCTCTGAAGAAGATGATGATCATGAAGACAACAATCTGTATGAGTGCTCCAATTGGCACTTCTCGATCATTGATTGGATGTCAAAGATACAGATGGCACAAGAATCTGCATGATTGATCTTCACTACACAACCAATGATGTTGTTTGAGTGATACCATTATCACTTCTCAACTTTGTTGAAAATGCAGGTGCAATAGTCTTAAAGGAATCCAAGAGTGTTTCAACACACTTCAAGTGAAACCAGGAAACTTCCACGATTCATAAGGACAACTCAAGCAAAAAAAAACTTGAAAAGAAATTGCACTAAAAAAGTGCATGAAATCACCTTTACGACGATGCTCGCCTATTAAGGCCAAAAGGTGAAAAAATGACCCACCCCTCTTAAGTACCCGGGGGCATAGGTTGGTCCTCCATGGGACCATCAGCTCATCATTTCAAAAAAGATGCCCCTCTCTGATGGAGAGTGCCCAAGAAGAGCTGAATAGGTGGCTTTGTGTGCCAACCGTGTAACCACGAATAACCATTAAAGGTTTACAGTCATTAACCACTTGAAGTGGACAATAGGGACTGAAAAACATGACAGATAATCTTGCAACTATTGGCAAGGATGAGAGCACCATCAGTGTGATGGGCTGTTGAATAGTGTGCCAAACAATATGGGCACAATGAGGCAAATAAAGGGCCATTTCAGGCATTTGCCTTTCACGAGAAAAGCTCTCAGTTTCTTTACGTGACCACGAACATCAGTAGCTCAAACATTGCATAGTCATAATGCACGCCAAAGGTGGCCGTCAGTGCAATTAATGGAATTGCGGGCCTCCAAGGAAAATGGTCTCCATGTTAGGCGAAAGGATTTTAATACGCTGGCCACGTTCACAAATAATGCGCCAAGCATGCTGGAATCACATCATTTCTAAAATGATAAGATCCACGTTATGGATCATGCCGCCTCATCCTCTCTGCAACCACCGCTTTAATAAAGTGATCAGCACAAGAAACGTGACTTTAGCAATGAACAAAAGTTATCAAATAGCAACTACCGACTTCTATAATGGATGAACTCATTAATGAAATTAAATGTGGACGCTGACAAAAAGGTGAAAGTCGATAGCCAAATTTGAAACACAAGCCAGGAATTAATGGAATGCGGGGCCTCCAAGACAACAGCTACGCACTCAAATCCACCGATCTAGCAACCCATGCACTGTCAGCTGTGAGCGGTGAGTGAAACGTTTTAGTTGCACATTTAGCCAATACCGTGAGGAGGTCGTCCCTCGAAAACAAACATGGCTGACTTTTTAAACAAAATTTTAAAAAAATTGTTTACGTGTTCCAAAGCTGATAAGTGAGGCATCACATGATCTGCGCCCTCTTTTATCTTTATTTTAATTTTATTATAGCTTCATTTTTTTAATTATGTTAAAGTTGTTGCTTATTTGAAAGAGAATTATCTTTCTTTTTCTCTTTTTCTATCTTTCAACTATTTTCCTTCTTTTTAGTGGGTTCTAATCTGCAACTTTATCAAATTTTTTGTACTCTATCATTCTAATAATGGATCACAAAGTATGATTTGAAATGTTGATGTTAAAAACTCTCTCACAATCAAATCCAAAAGCATGCAGTGATAAAATAAAATTCTCATTGAAAAAAGGCCCTAGCCAATAATTCCCTTAGAAGAACTAAGAGTTATTATTCATTATACTTACTTCCATAATATTTTTAACCATTTTAAATGACATATAACTTGTACTTCACTCAAAGAGGGGTAAATTTTTATTCAAGAATAAGAAAGATGCAAAGAAGAAGGATAGACCGCTCCACAAGGAGCTTAAAGAGCCTTGTCACTGTCCACCAAATGATATAACAAAGTACCCATTTCAGGGGGTAATTGCCCTTTATCCAAAATATTCCAAGCATACATATGATCAGAAGCCCATTTGGCTAAACAAACATCAACCCCATTCCGCTCTCTAAGAATGTGCCTACAAAAAAAGAATTGAAAGAGCCACAGAACCGAAGAATATCTCTAATAATAAACTTAAGTGCCAACTATTGTCTATTAAGCAAAGACATCAAGACCTGAGAATTAGACATGCATTTGATACTTCTTCAACAAAGAACACAACTATGCTCAATAACAGATAAGATGGCTAGAACCTCCATAAGATTATTCATTTGAAGACCTTGATAAATCGAAAAAATAAATTGGATATCCCCATAACTATCATGACCAGCCCCACCGACGATACGTGAATGACCAAGATTCCCTCTGGAAGAATCATTAGTGTTAATTTTGAAAAGTCTCCATGATGGAGGGGTCCAATGACCATATTAATTTTAACTTCCCATATAAAAGTTAAAATTTATTAGAAATATAATTTAATTATCAATATTAAATTTATTTTTTAAATTAGTTTTACTATTGTTTGTTATTTTTTAGTTATATTTTGGTATAATTATTCATATTTCAATTATAATAAAACTAAACTTTATGTTTTCTTATTTATTTAATAATTTCATAAGTTTATTTTATTATTATATTTAATGAATATTTATATTTTATAAATAATTGTTTACATGTTCTAAAGCTCATAAATGAGCCACATGATCTATATCTTTTTTATTTTTTTTATAATTGTAGCTTAATTTAATTTTTTTAATATGCCAAACACCATTATTATCTTAAAGAGATCAACTGACTAAATTTGAAATCCTTCATTCACATGCATGGAAACACATTGCAAGAAAATTGAAATGTGTCCAACTATGGATTGAATGTTATACCTTTCTTCACCAACTCTCTTTTTGTGGGATGAATGAGTAAGTAAAAAATCAACACAAATTATTTTAGTATGATTATAGTATAAAAAATCATATATTTGAAGGATCAATTTATAGGAAGAAAGCATACAAAATTTGTGAGCTATAAAAGATTTCAAAATTGAAAGTCAAAATCCTCTAAAATTTTTTATTAGAGAAAAATAGGTTTGAATACCTGACCTAAACCTAGTACAATCAAATTTTAGTAGGTATAATGGAGTGAATTTTACACCCCCGGGAAAAATACATTTACGCATTTTTTCCACTTTGTCCTTAGACACAAATATTGGCACCCTTCATTAACATTGTCACTCCACCAGATCACCATCGAGCTCAGATCCATGCAAGGGAATCCTAATTATTTTCAGACACATGTGCACCATGTATATGTTCGCATGAAACACTCATGTCTGTGAATTTGTAGATGTCTAGATAGTCATTTGAGCATTACAAACCTACCACCTGGCATTTCTAATGCCCATGATGATGGGATTCTCTATGAAAAATTTGTCTAGTTATTCAAATCCATCTTTTGCATGTAGTTTCCTCTCTCAAAAATCTCTCTTACTTTCTCAATCACTTCACTTGATTTTATACACTTGCATTCTTACTCTGAACACAACCATATTGCACTCCTATATCCACTTTTTGTTGCATGTCCACCATTATCAATCTCTTCAACCCCTAGAACCTAGTTCTGCAATATGCATTTGAGCATTCCACTTATATTTTAGAGAATTTTCCCTCTATATCTTATGTCTTTGAGAATACTATTGATCTTTTATCCTATTTATATTTCATATTAGTATTGTTTCTCTCCTTTATTTAGTTAGGTAAAAGCACAATCAAGTGTCACCTTTTAGGCTAACTTATCGACACAACTGGATTTTAGTATTTTTAACTAAAAATTAATTTTGGTCAAACATATAGTCTAGTTAGATTCATTCTAGCTAAGTTAGATAAGTTCTTTAACTTTTCCAATTGGAAATATCTATTAAATACATGTTTTATACCACTTTGGGTCCAATTACCATAAAATAAAATTATTTTAGAAAAGTGACGTTTCAATAACTCTTAATCTTTTTAATGATATATTTTTTTTAAAATTAAAAAATACTCTTTTGTAGATATTAGAGTCAAGAAAATCCTCATATAGATTTAATAGTTTTTTAATTAGACATAGTTTATTATAATTAAAAAATATTGCAAGTAGGTATTTTAACAATCAAGGAGATGTTGATTCGAAGAAAGAAAAAAATAGTAAACCATATTAAATAAATTTGAAAAATATGCAGTGCACTAGAGGAGAGAGTCCTCTTTATTAATATATATTTCTTTTTTTATTGGGATAGATTTGTTATGAAAAATAAGTTGCGAGATGAAAATTGTCGATTTTAGTGAGTTCGAATTTGAATTGTTATAAAAGAGAAAATATAGGTCACAAACCAATTTTTATTTCTTCATGCACTAGCTATATATGTCATCTATGATATATTTTGATATTAGGGGAAAAATTATTTTTCTACTTACAATTTTTTGGTGGGAACTAGACCCCTAATTTTTAGCATTTTTCAACAACTGAAAAATCATCTTTAAAAATTAAAAAAACATATCAATTCAAATTCAAAAAAATTATTAAAAATAATAATCATAAACTTTATACATTTTATCACATTTAATTAGTTTGCATCATCTTCAAATTCCAAACATAAATATCATTTTTATACTATTAAAGTTTAACAGCTTTGATTTTGTTAGCCTCTTCCTTTGTAAAAGGGTGATAGCTTATTGTGCTTTTACCCAGTTATCTATCACTGATCATATCATGTCTAGAGGCTATCTATGGAGTTAGAAACACCAAAGTGGGGGTTTAACTAAGGAAAACCTCTCAAATGGACACAACCATTTTCCCTTCTCACTTTTGTCCAGGTTTCATTTGTGAATTTGAAGGCTTCATTTGGATCACATTATCAACTTGTGAAAAAGGTTTTGTTTCTCCTCCTTCTCTCTTTGTCATTTCATTAAAAAATATACATAAATTAACTATTTTCTTTTCCTATTGAATCTTTATAATCATAACATATTATTTCCATTAATATTTCCTTTTACTTGTACATTTAGAGTAGCTCTAGTTCATTCAATAGCATTCTATTTATTTATGTCATCCGCATTCTTATAAACTAATCATTAGTTTTTCCTCTTTTCAACTTTATTCCATGAAGTATGTACCCTGCCTATACAAGACACCATCGTGTTGCCCTATTGTCCTTTGGGTCACCCCTGTGTTCTTAGTAGTGATTTTTCAGACTTCACAACATGTTTTTCATTTTTAGTCTTTTCAATTCCCATAATCAAAACATTCTAATATCATCATGCAGTTACTCAATTAACATTTAATCATCCTAATCAACACTTAAACACATATACCTCCTTCAACACACTTATTAAAACCTATTGCATGGGTGGCTGCAAGAAGTTGGGTGCCAATTTTTGGCAAAAAGTGGAAGTGTTTTTCCTATTTTTCAAAATTCTTGTCAATTGATGTCAAAAATTGAGGCACTTAGAGATTGAATCTCAAAAAACTTCACTAATAGAAATTATAGTACTCAGAGTTAGCTTTTCAAATATGTAATTTATTTCAATACCCACATTGCATAAATTAAATTTCGTAGACATATTTAAAAACCACTTTTTCAGAATGCCTGTTTCAGGACCATACCTCACCCGTGTACGACCACCCTTTTTTGACACAAATAAATCAATATATGTTAATCCTTTTTAGGAAAGATACCTAAGACACTATAGATTGATGAGTATATTTTTTCTTTTTTTTTTTTTGTATATATATTTTTTTATTGATTTTTAATTGACAATAAAGTATATTTTCAAAACCTCTGGTGTACGGCCACCATAATTTGATGAAATGTTCATTTTTTCAAAAAAAAAAAAAATTATCTTGAAAAGAATAGAATGTAGATTGAAGCCATATAATTTTTTTTTGCAGAAACCTTAAAATAAAAAAGTTATTAAAAGTTTAGTAAACCTCTATGTTTCACATTTTCATACCTTTTACTATTGATAAATATAGGAAAAATAGTAAAATTTATTATATCGTCAAGAAATTCACATTTATGAAATCAGGACAACGAAATCTATAATGGGTTTTCGTTTCATCAAAAAATTCGAATTGAAAGACGCTCAAAAAATTCGTTAAAGACAGAAAATTAATGTTAAAATAACTTAGTCAAATTTATGAAGGTGAAGACATAGGGTCGATGGGACCAAGCCTAAATCATGCCTATCCCATACCAAAAACCGAGGCAAGTTCAGTTTCCCGCCCCAAGCTTTGAAATTTAAAAAAACGGGTGCCCGTTTCAAAAGTAACCATTAAGGAAACGGGCACCCGTTTATTTAAAAAATGGGTGCCCGTTTTAAAAACGGGTGCCCGTTTTTTAAATAAACGGGTGCCCGTTTCTAATTAGGCCGTTGGAAAACGACAGGTGCAGAAGTACAGAGGTACAATGATTGAATCATTATTCAATCATTGTACGACTGTACCCGTGCGCAGACAGAATGTTTTAATAAATTTAGACTTGGTTTTGTCTTGTTCTGGATTTGACACTTGTTGGATTAAAAATTCATCCAAATATGGGATCAAAGCAACGTAGAAAGAGACAAAAGATAGAAAATAAAGAAAAGGAAGCAAAACGTCAAAGAGAAAGAAGAGCCAGAATTAGAGAGGGTAGTAATGCCGGAGCTTCGAGTTCAACAGTAGCTTTAAAGGAAGAGAGCATTGAGAACACTGTAATGGATGAAGAGCCAGAAAGAGGAAATACAAATCAAGAAAATCCAGTGCATCTACTAACCCAGTATTGGGTACTGGTATGTCTTCACAACCCCGCATATATTCTGAAAATGAAATTCATGATTTATTTCAAGCAGGCTACGAAATAAATGATTTGAATTTTATTCATGGAAGTACAGTAAGAAATGAAAGTCAAACACCAGTTGAAAAAGAAATTGAAACCCCACCTATGACTGAAAATCAAATCCCAACTGATGGTGAAAATAAAAGTACAACTAAAATTGAGAGTGTGGATGTAGACATGGAAACACCAGTTGAAAATGAAACATGTTTAAATGATAATGAAATGGGTAATCTTTTTCAATTGAATAGTGGTGTGTTAGACAATCTTCGTGGCTTGGTTTCATGGAGGCAAATTAGGACATATGGTAACAGATTGTTCAAACAATTTTTTTATATCAAGAAATTTGGGTTTCAATGTCAATTGATGTTACAATTAATGAAAATGACAAAGATGCGAAAAGTGATGAAGAGGTTAGGAGTCAATGTGAAAGAAAAAAAAAAGATGAGTCTTTGAAACAAGTTGTTTCGACTATTGCTAATGCCTTTGATACAATTGGAAAGAAAAGTCGTTCTAAAGATAGAAATGCGGCACGACGAGCAATAACAACAGCTTTAGTAAACAAATCAACCCATGATAAAAGAATGATGAGTAACATAAGTGGATATCTTAATATTCATCGTAAAACTTTGGCAAAAGCTGTGAAGAGAAGAGTTGACTTTGAAAGTGATCCAGCTAACAACTTATGGACCTATAGTGGCAGACTCCTGAGATCTGATATGAAACTTACTAGTGAAGTGAAAACATTGATTGAAAGATTTTGGAAGGATAATACAAGAGTATCGCCAAATGCCAGGGATGTTCTAAAATTAAGAGTTGGCTCAAAAATTCGTGAACCACATCCAAAACACCTTTTGGACATGACTCAAACTGAATTATTCAAAAAATTTGTAGATGAAAAGGTGTTATCAATCAGCATAAGTCAAAGATCATTTGAAAAGTGTAAACCTTGGTATGTAAGGGTAAACAAGGAAAGAGTCACATGTTGTTGTAAAACTCATGTCCAATTTCATTACCATTATGATTTATTTCAATCTATACATGGTACTATGCATACTAAAGAAATGTTACAGGAATGTGGTATCCAAATTCCACCTCAAGTTATAAAGGAGTTCATCTCAAGTTTGTTTTGTAACCCACATAATGACCAATATTTTCTTTTCAATGCATGTGTTTCTGGTGTATGCAATATATGTGGCAATCTTGCATTATTAGATGAGTGTTTTCATGAAACTCCTACAACTGAATTCGGACAACAAATGATTGATGTGCAAAGATTTAAAACTGTTGAATATCCATTGAAGAATGGAAAGGTTGGAAGACGATGTGACCTAATAAATGAAAGCATTAGTGTTCACGCATTCATGACCGAATTCAAGTGTAAGATCATACCTAAATATGTGAAACACTCTCATAATGCTAGATGGCTTGATGAACAATTTCGCATGTGCAAGAATACATTCCCAGTGGGTAGTTTACTTTCAGTAGTAGACTTTGCAGAGAACTATACTCTTGCACCACAAGATGAGATCTAATCTCAATATTATAATTCAGTACAAGTATCCATTTTTGTTCATATTGTCTATAGGCATGCACCTGATAGTACAGAAGAGGATAAATTTTTTTTGAGGGAGTACCACTTCTATATGAGTGATAATAAACTACACTCATCAGAGTTTGTGCAATATTGCATGGAGACATTTTATGACAATTTAAAGGAGAGAAAAATTTAAATGACACAACATCTAATATGGTCAGATAATTGCACAGGTCAATTCAAGAATGCTAGAATGTTTTATTGGTTGAGTAGGACACATAAGAAAACCAATGTCGAACATATTTGGAGTTTTTTTGAAGCTAGACACGGGAAAGGAGAACATGATGGTGCTGGTGCATGTGTTAAGAGAGCCCTTTCAAGAGAACAACTCAAGTTTGAAGAAAAATCCAAATTTAAAAATGCACGTGAAATTGTTGAATGGTGTAGTACAAGTTTATCTACAGGATCAAATCAGAATTCTACAATCAAACGTTTCTTCTGGCTAGTAGAAGAGAATTATATCCTTTCAAGATATGAGTGTGATACGATAAATGGGTCAGCAAAATGGCATTCATTTAGAAGTTCTGATTCTAACACTTGGACTATATGGACTAGGGAGCTAGCATGTTTTTGTCAATTTTGTGTTGCAGGTGAATGGGAACAATGCGAGAGTACAGAATGGGTTGAAGAATGGAAACAAAGATCCTTAACACCTACTGAGACACAAGTTCCAGGTGATTCAACTAGTGAAGACCCAGATCATGCATTTGCATCAGAAGATTATGATCGTGTTTCAGATCTGATACAACCTGGTATTTATTTATTCAAATTTACATTTATAAGTGTAGGTTTTTTTACATACATGCATATGAAACTAATTATTTTTACAGGGCATGTGTATGCTGTTGTTGCACCTGAGGATAATGATGAGCAAACTGAGTACTGGCTTGCTAGATGTGTGGAACCTAAGAAAAAGTTGATATGTCATCAAGTAGATGATGATGGTTTTCAGTATCCAATTGGGTCTATTGTGGTTGTTGGTACATGGCTACGAAAATACCTAACAAGAAGAAATGGGTTACCAGCGTTTGAGGACTACCAATCAGAAAAGAAAATTATGCAGTATTCTCATTTAGTGGTGGCAACGAATATCAAATTAGAAAGATACAAAGGGAGGCCCACCAATAAAGTCTTATGGACCCTTTCAATGGAAGAGCATGAGGCAATCATAGAAGCATTACAAAAAAGAGAGGATGCAGATGGTACACTAGGTTGAATCAGATTTAGAGACATGTGAGTGCTTTTTAATTATGTTGAAAGTTTATATAGTTAGTTCTATTAGACATTAGACATGTACAAGTTCAATATATTATTATGTCAAATTTGGAGTTAGTTCTAATTAATTTCTTGTTTGAATAGGTATCAACTGCAACTTTACACATGTGTGGCACTCATATGCAGATGGTACACTCTAATAAATCACATGTGTACATGTGTAAGTGTTTTTTAATTATGTCAAGTTTATAGTTAGTTAGATATTAGACATTAGACATGTACAAGTGATAGATCTTATTATGTCAAATTTATAGTTAGTTGTGCATTAAAGATAGTTTTTCTAATTAATTTCTTATTTGAATAGGTATAAAGTGTACAACTTTACACACGTGTGATAGTCATATGCAGGAGCCCTAGAAGATGATACATTAAATTATTTCATTGAATGTTTATTTTATTTTTAATCATATTGTAATTGGGCTAAGAAGTGGGGTTTTCTTACTAGTTCTTTCCCTATGGAGCCCTTGAACTAGTCATATATATAAATAATAATATCATTTATTGATGTACCATGTGTTATGATTCCTGTATACTTATTACTTTGTTCATTTTTTAATTCAAATTCTACAATTAATTTGATGTGACATATAACTTGAATAATTTGATGTGACATATTAATTAATGATATCCATTATCTAGTTATCTAGTTATGTAGTTATCTTATTTTATCTCTACTTATCTGATTCACATTATATTTATTCACGTAGAGTATTTACATGCAATCCATCTTATTAAAAAAATCTTAGATCTAAAACAAATATTCTAATTTAATCTATGACATGTACATATATCGATCAACCAAAAAAAAACTAATTCACATAACATGTCACTCTAGTCCATATATAACATGTCCAAATAACTAGTCCAAATAAAACATGTCCATAAAACATACATCATTGGTCCAAATAAAACAAGTTCATATATAACAAGTCCATAAAACATGTGAATAGTCCAAATATAAAAAGTCCATAAAACATGTCAATAGTCCAAATATAACAGGTCATAGTCCATATAACATCTAGAAATAGTCCATATATAACATCTGAATAGTCTATATAACATGAAAACACAAGTAACATCTAAGAGCCTAGATCGCCCATCTGATCTGCCGTCCTCTTCACTCCATGTGAAGAGGACGGAGATGTATCATCATGCTGTACACCATCAAGTGACTGTAAACATAAATTATGAAGAGATAACATAAGAAGTGGGTTTAAACAAATAATTCACTTACAAACAAAATAAATATTGAATATACATATATCAAATAAATTACCGTGGAACCCTGCTGAGTAGTTTCCTCTGTGGGAGGAGGACCTGGAGTAAAAAACGTCAATGTGGTAATGTCCTGTACAAAATAAATTGCAAATTTATTATAATAATATTCCCTAAAAATGACATGTGCGTCATGATTCAAAATTATTGGAATTTAATATATTAATAACTATGACCTCAAAGGATGATGAGGCCTACATCTGGCTGAGTCCTACACCATGACCACATGAAACTATACTCGCTAATGGTTCTGAGGGTACATCAGCAGGGAATGATGTGGTGAAGGCCTACACAATTGTAAAAAGTAGAAGTGAATTAGAATATACACATAAATATGTGAGCATGTATAAATAGTTAAATTCAAATTAAAATGCAATATACATACAAGCGGTATATGGGGAGTGTCCTCTGTGACCGATGGCAGAGTACCCATTGAACTGCTGCCAAGGTGTTATGAAGTGTGACCCTACAATATATATTTTGAAAACAAACATTATTAAAGTAAAGTTTCAACAATAAATATTTCTAGGGGTCGAATAGACATGATAAAAACACATACAGTGAAAGGTGCACCAACATCTGAAGCAGTTGAATGGACATGGTGACGGTCCATGGATGTCGTGGTCTCCTCTGCCCCCTGTCCGACAAAAATAACATATTTTGGTTGATATGGTTTGTGTGTCTGTACATATATATGTAGACAAAATATTTTATCACTATTATATAGATTACCTCTGCGCTAGATAAATCCGCTGCATATAGAAGCTCAACAAATGATGAGAACTCGGCAGGTCGATCCTCTGTGTCATCATATCCTCCATGTGCACCCTCTGCATCATCAAATCTGTCATCTAGCCCCTCACTCTGTGGACCAATACATATGTCCCCGCAGCTGGTGCAAACATGTGCTGTGCTCTGGGGTGCCCTAGCCATCCTGAACTGCTCAGCTAAATCACCTGAAAGGGCGCTCAATGAACCAAGAGCAGAGGTGACTGCTCGGTGGTGTACTGGCGCTGGAATCACAGGAGCCGGATAAGAAACAAGGGGCTCCTCACGTGGACGATTTTTGACTCTATCACTCAGCTTTGCCCCAGGCCTGTCCTGAGGCATGCCTCTACCGACCCCTTGAAATGCTCTCATGTCAAAATAATTGGGTTTTTTACCCAATTCAAACTCAGCCCACAATTTTCTCAAAAAGTACATGGGGACCTCGTGATTTGCGTGTGGTGGATGGTCAAATACCATCCACCACCGCTACCAAAAGTGCTGTGAAATCAACGGGTGCTTGCACTAGCGAATAGATATTCTTGATTTTTTGGGGTTTATTTCTTCCCCTATTTTCGGATTCTTAAACCACCGAGAAAATTCTGCTTTGCTGATTTTAAGATCATTCACCTCTTTATAGGTTAGTCCATCAGCATAGAATATTCTCATGGAATCTCTCCATGACTGATAGCTGTCCAACTCGTCATCGAGGGACTGGACAGAATGTACTATGCCTTGCATAGTATCTGCAAGGCGTAGTAGATGTGCGGAGGGGTGGGGATCATGTCTAACCGTCTCAATGTCCCTGATAATAGAGGCGATATTACGCCTCATGTCCTCTCTAAGCTGCTCTGCGGTACGAGGAGGTGGTGGAGGTGGGGGTGGTGGTGGTGGTGGTGGTGGTGGTGGTGGTGGGGGTGGTGGGGGCTGATCTCCTGAATGCTCGTTCATCATGTGTAAACTGCATATATAAAGTATTTGAACTTGTAAATGAAAAGTATTTAAACACATGAATAATCTAAACCTATATATCTCTATCTTCACATGTACACATTTATAAAGTATTTGAAAATGTAAATGAAAAGTATTTAAACACATGCATAATATATTAGGTCTTAAGGGTGATAGTACATCCTAAATTACATCTTACGAGTACATACTAGCTCCTATTAGGTCTAAAGGGTACATAATAGGTCCTATTAGGTATTAAGGTTACATACTAGGTCTTAAGGGTCATATTAGGTCTTAAGGGTCCATACTAAGTCTTAAGGGTCATATTAGGTTTTAAGGGTACATACTAGGGTTTAAGGTTCATATTAGGTCAGATTATTAGGTCCTATTAGATACTATTAAGGGGTTATATTATGTATATATTACGTCCTATAAAGAGAGTTTACTTTTTAAATGTTTATTTCTTTTCAATAAGGTTATATTTTATATTGATTTAGTTGGTTTGTTAATATAATATTCAGATGTAATATTAAACTATTTACTTATTTAATTATTCATATACATTTTTAATTTACTTACATTCTAAACTTGCTATGATGTATTTGTTTAAAGATATATAATGTATTCCTTTATTGGTCAATTTGAAAATAATTACTTTTTAGTACATTGAACATGACGAGAGAGGCTCGACAGAGAGAAGAAAGTTCAAGGGAGAGAGATGAGATAGTGGAGAGAGGACGTGAGGAGAGAGGAGAGAGGAGAGAGAGAGATCAGAGAGAGGAGCTAGCAGGTGAGGAGAGAGAGAGAGGGGAGAGAGAGAGAGAGATGAGAGAGATTATTAGGTGACATATTAATGATATTGGTCACATCATATGTCACATCATATGTATTGGTCCACAGAGTGAGGGGCCAGATGACAGATTTGATGATGCAGAGGGTGCACATGGAGGATATGATGACACAGAGGATCGACCTGCCGAGTTCTCATCATTTGTTGAGCTTCTATACGCAGCGGATTTATCTAATGGTTCCATACTAGGGTTTAAGGTTCATATTAGGTCAGATTATTAGGTCCTATTAGATACTATTAAGGGGTTATATTATGTATATATTACGTCCTATAAAGAGAGTTTACTTTGTAAATGTTTATTTCTTTTCAATAAGGTTATATTTTATATTGATTTAGTTGGTTTGTTAATATAATATTCAGATGTACAATATTAAACTATTTACTTATTTAATTATTCATATACATTTTTAATTTACTTACATTCTAAACTTGCTACGATGTCTTTGTTTAAAGATATATAATTACTTTTTAGTACATTGAACATGACGAGAGAGGCTTGACAGAGAGAAGAAAGTTCAAGGGAGAGAGATGAGATAGTGGAGAGAGGAGGTGAGGAGAGAGGAGAGAGAGAGATCAGAGAGAGGAGCTAGCAGGTGAGGAGAGAGAGAGAGAGGGGAGAGAGAGAGACAGATGAGAGAGAGAGAGAAGAGAGTTAAACGGAGAGAGATAAGAGAAAGAGAGAGGAGAGAGAACACGATCAGAGAGGAGAGAACATTAGGTTTTCATTTACAATTGTCTACATTTTAGGTTTTCGTAAATACAATTTTATATATTCTAAGTTTTCATTTTCAGTTTTTTACTTGAATACATGATTTCTAAACAAATTGAAAAGTAAATTAAAACATAAATAAATGAAAAACTATAAACATACATTCATTTTTTAAATAAATTCGTATAATGCTATTTAAAAACAAAAATTAACTTTTTATATGTTTTAGGTTTTCGTTTACAATTTTAAATATGTTTTTGGTTTTCTACGTTTTAGGTTTTCGTTTTCAGTTTTCTACATTTTAGATTTTCGTTTTCAGTTTCATTTTAGGTTTTCGTTTTCTATTTTCAGTTTCATTTTAGGTTTTCATTTTCTGTTTTCCACGTTTTAGGTTTTCGTTTTCAATTTTCTCTATTTTAAGTTTTTGTTTTCAATTTTCTACTGTTCAGATTTTTGTTTTCAATTTTCTACTGTTCAGGTATTGATTCTACTTTCTACTGTTCAGGTTTTTGTTTTCTACTTTCTTACGTTTTAGGTTAAATTGTTTTCAATTGCACATTATTTCTAAATAAATCGAATAACAAATAAAAACATACATTTCATAATTTAAGAAAATACATTCATTTTTAAAATGCATACTTAAATAACTATTTAAAACTAAAATTTAACATTTTACTACTTAAAATGAACACGAAAAATAAAGTAACACAAATAAAAATGATAAATACGTACCTGGAACTCGAAAAAATGTGTTTGTGGGGTCGACAGGCGTCTAACAATCGGGTAGGCGATTCTGAAAAATGTAGATCCTGTTTCCTGTTGCTAGAAAATGATAGGAAACGCACTAAACCAAAAAAATATATACTTTTTCAAAACGGGTGCCCGTTTTGTATCGTTTGACCGAACCTAAACGGGCACCCGTTTTATTGCAGATCGGAGTGCCGAAGCAAAACGGGCACCCGATTTTTAAAAAATGGGCACCCGTTTCGCGCGGCGCATTTTTCCAAGCCACGGACTTCTGCGGAATTGGCACCCAACTTTTTGCATGTACCCGCATCAAACCAAGTATTTACCTATATCTTGATTCTAATCTACTTGGCACTACTAGCTATTATAGTGAGTTGGTTTGGAGAGAATCATGCATCCCTTAAGATCCTAGTTGGTCTTTGAGGTTGGTGCATTGTTTTCTTCCCCACATTTTAGTGAACCCAACGTGAAACAAAACTAAACTCTTACAGCATTGTGACAGATATGCCACGGTTATGGTGACCATCACATCTATCTTCCCACAAGCCTAGAGGGTGCCTAAAATTACCATACCATTCATCCCTCTCCATGATCCATATAATGGAGAGCCTTCTCCCTTATATGTTCTAGCTTCCATTAATGGAATCACCATTAGGGGTTCCTTAGTATATCCTTCGAGCTAAGTTGATGTGATCATGAAGGAGGTCCTCTTTGTCAATCACCAAAGTCATAGTAAATATGAAAAGTTTGATGGTTTTATCTATATGAATGATGGAATATTTGTGCCTCTCTTGGGATCAACTAAGTTGACCATTTAGGTGGAGCCTAAGGCCATTTTCTCTACCTTCATCATGATTCCCAAGTTGGATCTCTTTTGGGTCAAGCTAGGTATTCCCTAGATAACTTCCATGAGATTCATCCCATCAGTAGTACATAATTGTCTAAAGTTCCCATATGAGGGGATTATCCATACAGTCTATGATATTGGGTGCCTTCCATTGGTTTCCCCTAGGAGAATTATCCTTGATCATTTCTAGCCCATTCAAATTGGGCCCTTATGTCCCTGACAATATGTTGTGTTTCTAGCCTATTAAGCATATAAGGCTAGGGAAATGAGTTTGCATTCCATAGATGGTACAAGTATACAACCCCCTCATGAGGCTCAAGGCATTACCTCTTATGTTCCTTCTTTATCAAGGTCTCAAATGAAAAAATGTACCCCATGGTAAGCCACCCCAACTACTGAATGTGACACAACGTCCAATGGTATCTTCACTTCCCACATCTACCTCACACATGGAGGAAATAAAGGAACCTCTTTTTCCTAAACCTAAGGTGCATCTACCTCTTGTCATTCCCATCGTCCTAGAAATTCCTCATCCTACCGTCTATAGTCAGGGAAGGAATCCCCATAGGGTTGTACCATCACCATTAGAACCTACCCCTCAGGCTCTGAGTACACCTCATGTTCCCCTAGTTTCCCATTGGATGAAAAGGGGAAGGTCTCCTATGATTGACCCTCTATTATCTCAGTCCTCCTCATAGGCTCCTACTTTATTAGTGGACCCTTTACAGTGTCAACCGCAACATCGTCTATCTCTCCTATGGAGAAGGATAGTGCTACTCCTTTGTAGCCATCTCAGTCAAGCCCACATCTCCAATGAAATAAGCTTGCATTAGCACATAATAAATATAGTTGTGAGAGGGCCCTACCTTGAGAGGCTACTATGAAGGAAGATATTATATCATTAGGCCCTGTGTGTGTGCCTACTTCATTGTCCACATCTAGATCTTCTCTCGTCTCTATGGATCCTTGGCCTTCCATCAATTTTGCCTCAGTTCTCCCTACAATAGGACTGACTATCGATCCTCACACCAAGCAGGGCCATGTATTCATTTGTCCATCATAGGATCTTCCTCTCATCTCCTCCCTACAAGACATCTTATAGTTCTCTAAACCTTTCACATAGTTATCCCTTGCACATTCATGACCACTCCATCAATCCCCACATTTCCTTCCCATCTCCATGCTAGATTCCCAGACATCCTAAACCCATCCACAATAGATCAGAGGACCACACCTCCATCTTAAAAGTGTAAGCTTGAGTAGGGCCCAATTCTAGAGTTCAGACATTGTAAGTCTACTCCTGTGGCCCCACTTTCTACACCAATTATTATAGTAGAGAAAGGTCTAGCTTCTTGTGAGTTCATGTCTGCCCCTTTTGCAAAGGCTGATAGGGATTCTTCTTCATCAAAATCTCCATGTGAGTCCCTAGAAAGCATTGATGCTCATCTCTTCAACTCGCTACAAGAAATTATGGCATTAACAATGATCTTAATAATATTCCACTTACTTTCCACTATAGAGGTTCTAGATGAGCATCTTTAAGGTGCCTCGTCCCTAGCCCTAATTACAAGTGAGGCACATCAGACCATCCTTACATCTATTATGTTGCAATGTCTATCTCCCTCCCCATATGCTCAAGATTGGGAGGATGATGATATGTTGATGGATGATCTGTGAGGGTTAGAACTACTTCTACATCTGTAGATTAGATTGTGTTTACATGTTCTCCCCCCATGTTTTTCTTTTATCATGGCTCACTCTTGAAGGACCCTTGTATTCCATTGGTACCTAAAAATGGGAGGTTTAATATCATCCACTTCTTCCATTTGTTTTATTTTTCTTCTATATGTACTAAACTTTGATTTTTGAATTTGGGGATGATGAAAATTGTTGGATTTATTTAGGTACACCCTCCATGTTGGCCTATTTTTTTATTTTTTGTTTTCATGTGTCTTTCTTCACATCTATGTTACAGATGGTGGTGATGAGATATACCCTAAGAGTGGACCTATGTAAATTATTTTGGGTTTTGATGCTAATCCTATTGGATCCCCCTATGTCTATGCAAGATGTTGTGGAAATGTGTATCACCCACAAGGAAGTAACATCGCATGCCAAAATATCATATGTTTTGATGAAAAATCCTCTCTATCCTTTCTTGGAATAGTCTATTATCTCATTTGAGAAACATTGTCCATCCCAAGAGGAGTCTATGCTATATGGTTGTCGATTTTTATCTAATGTTGTCTCTACACAGTAGGTATTTCTCAAAAAAAAATTCACATCTTCTTCCTTCATCAGGGTGAAACTATTGATTAGTGTCTCAAGTCTTTCCCTATCATACTCCTATCTATCTTAACACTGCACATACGTTCAATGATATTAATTTTTCTTGTCACATGCCTATCTAGATTAATGCTATGTGTGTTGATGCATTTTGTCTAAGACTCCTTATCACATTCCCATGTAGAATTCACTGCATATTTTGTTGCACCATCAAAAGTATCCCTATCACATACCTCTACAATTCGCTATGCATGCTAGAGATTATAAAAAAATGCCTTATCATATGGCTTGGAATAATACAACCTACCATACATATCAATGTATCTATCAATGATATCTATCATAGGTGTCTTCATGCTTAGATTGAATATTAGAACAATGATTCACCACTCCTCTTAGTGTTTTGTATACACTAAAAATTAGTATTAGAGCCATACCCTTTATAAAATTCTAAAAAAATTAGGCCATTCCCAGTGAAGTAATTTTCATGGAAAATCATGAAGGTATTTCTACTTCTAGAGCACCATTATTTGATGGTACTTCCTATTTTGTTTGGAAATTTAGAATGAAGTGTGATATAGCCTCTCTAGGTTATAATGTTTTTTTTGCAGTTCAAAATGCATACACTTCCACTACAACACCATCTACTCAAGATGAAAAGAATGATTATGAATGTGATGACTTGGCTACAAATGATTTACTTATTAAAATCATGTATTGTAAAAATCCAAAGTCTATTTGGGGTAAAATATATATTATGTATGAGGGTGATGCAAAAGTTAAAGAGGCTAAATTACAAACTTTTAGAGCCAAGTTTGAAGGGCTAAAGTTGACAGGAGATGAGAAGATAACCAACTATCTTTTTAAGATTCAAGATATTGTAAATTAAATTTGTGATCTTGATGAAGAACTAGAGGAAACAATTGTTGTTAAGAAGGTGTTAAGATCACTACCACCTAAATATTATTCTAAAATCACTTTGGATCAATTGCATCATATTTTTATAGCCTGTGAAATGATAATTTGTACTGACAATACAACTACTAGCAAAGAAATTTATTTTTAGGTCTATGAAAAGTGAAAATGATATAAACTCTGAGTCATAGGGGGTAGATAAAAATAAATATGTACTTATGAAAAAATTGAGAAGAGGATTAGTTAGATATAAATAAAACTACCTTAAATAAATTATTTATTTTTTGTGAAGTTAGCTATTATACTACTCAATGTCCTAATAAAGACTTTGAAAGTGATGAAGAAGATAGTAAAAAACAAGGATAGAAAAAATACAATTTTAAAACAAATAAATAAATACAAAAAGAAGAAAAGTCTATTTCCTAATGTAATAGATAGTTTCTCAGAAGAGTCTATTTAAGAAGTAGAACAAATTATATTTATGGATATTGAATGTTTTAATCATGTTATTAAATATGACAATGAAACTGCTATAGATCCTAAATTTGATCTTGAAGGTGAGCTGAAATGCACCCTTAGTGAGACTAAAAAACTCAAAGATATACTAATAGTCTGATTACAAAATTAGTAAATCAGAAAAATAAGTCTTAGTGCCTAAAACTTAAACTTGAGGAAATAAGAAAATAAAAGAAGTTACTCTAGAATAATTAAAGACCAAAGATAACGTTGTGCATGAGAATATTTTTTTTCTTTAAGAAAAAATATTTTCATGTGTCATAGCAGTCACAAATTAACCCATCTTGTGAGTGAAAAAAAGACCTCAAATAAAACTTTGGTCTAGGGTTGATGTAAGGAAAATTATGAAGTTCTATAGTAAACATGTTGATGAATATTGTAAATGAGAAACTCATTCATAAAAGAGGTAGTTATTTTAGATATAATCAA
The DNA here is from genome assembly GCA_027943335.1 of Chamaecyparis obtusa. NCBI lineage: Eukaryota > Viridiplantae > Streptophyta > Pinopsida > Cupressales > Cupressaceae > Chamaecyparis > Chamaecyparis obtusa. The sequence continues at coordinate 904,760 of BSBK01000328.1, read as the reverse complement.
CATTTATTTGGATATTTCTTTTATTGCAATCAATATAGACACAAGGCAAGTGAATTAATGGTTATGTTTAGATGAAGGATTAGTTTTGTAAGTGGTAGTTTCTTTAATTTATTAAACAGTTTGAACTACTATAACACTAGGAATTTTGGGCATATAGAAATTTTTTTCAGACTTACCTTTGTCATACAACAAAATAAAACTTGTAGTTATTTAAGAACATTTTTTAATACTGACAAAATAAAATTAGTATGTAAACTAAATGTTGAAGCAATAATTTTCCAAATAGTCCTACATGCTCTAAAGAAATATATATGGGTTGTATACATCAATTTTTCTCACCACATGACTAGTAATAAGATCAAAAATATCAAATATAAAAATTACATTAGTTGTTTAGTCAAATTTGTGAGTGATTTCCATATTCTAATCAAAGGAATAAGGCACTATACTTCTAGATAATGACATTCCCTTACATTATGTCTACTATGTAGGAGGTTTTATTCACAATATTCTAACATTATTTCAAATCTATGACAATGGTTTTAAAGTTATAGTTACTTCTTAAGATTTTGAAATTGGTAATATATCAACAAAAAATATTACAGTAGGTAAAAGGACAAAAAGTAATATGTACAACTTGGAAGATATCTTAAATAGTGATAAACACGGTGATATTTGTCTTTAGGAAAAGTTGTGGATAATAGGGGACCAAAAGAAGAGCATGACACTAATAGTGATCTAGAAGACTATATTGAATTTAAGGGTGAGTTGATTTGTGATCTCGAGGAGATAAAAATATTGAGAAAGAAAGTTTACAAATTATAAAATCAAATTGTTCAAGAGGGTGAAAGTTTAAGTTATCAAATTAAACAATTATTTGATCTAGTTGATGACTTAAGAGAAAAAATTAAGGAGGAGAAAGTTCAAGAATTTATTCAAAAACAATTAGCATCCAAGGTAGAAGAGTGTCAAAATTTAGAAGTACATTTAATCTTGTTAAGTATTAAATTTGTAAATTATGAAATTAACTACAAGTTTGAATATTTTCAAGCAATCACAAGGATGTTGTCATAGGATCATATAGATAGATAGATAGATAGATAGATAGATAGACAGAGAGACAGAGAGATAGATAGACAGACAGACAGACAGATAGATAGAGAACAATATCTTTAGAATATTTTTAACTAATTTTGATATCTAATGTTTCCAATCAAGTTAAACTCCTATTCTTTTGACTATTTCCTCTCTTTTAATCATTATGATCATAAATTCATTGAATGTAAATTTTTTTTGAAGGAAAGATCAAAATTTATTAAAAATTATTCACTTGACTTAAATAATAATTTGAGATTTTACAAGTTCTATATCATTTCTCACAAATTCAAGAATTAGAATTCAAATAAGGAAACTCAGATTGAGAAGGTAAAAGAAAATGAAGTGGTTTGAAGAACACAACAAAATGTGGTAGATGTATTTATAAAAACTTTGTCAAAAGGGGTCTCTGAAAATGCAAGATAGAAATTAGGGGTAATCTCATTCTCTTTTCCTTCTTAAAAAATCATCAAATGTGGCTTGGTTTCATCAGGAGTATTAGAATTTTAAAGTGTTTCCAAGGACTACATGGTTTTTATCTTTTACTTTCTTCTTGTAGTATTTGTAGATTTAATATTCACTTTTGAGTGATATCATGAGGTTGAGGTGGCCATGGTTTGTTATATCAACCTACTATAGGGAAGAGTCACAAATATCATTGTTTGTTAACTCTTACAGTCTTCCTAAAGTTTGTTTGGTTGAAATTTTCACATCAACCAATTGGATGATATTGTTAGGCACTATAGATAGTTCTAATTCCTTTGACATGGGGCTATGGTGTGTCATCATTTTTGTACACTTAATTTAGTATATTTCTTATATTTTATTGCTAAATTTTTTCATTTGAAGGCTAGAAAGGCTTTATATTACTCTTGTTTAAAGACACATTTAATTTTCTATTGACAATATATAGAGAGAGATTATGGATTTCTCACATGCTATATAGAACTAATAGTGATGTTTTTTATTTGACAAGGCATCTTCTCATACCCTTAGAGTTCCTTTCCTACTTATGGTTTGATATGTTATGCTACAACACATGTAGGTATATTTCATTGTGCACTTTACACATTTCAAGGTGACATCATTATTTTTCTCAAGGGGTAGAAATAGAATGATAATTCTAGTGCCACATAAGAACAAGTATTACTAGTAGTATTTATTGGTCACTATTCTTTTTAGTGTGTTGATTATTCAATTATGTTCTTGCAATGTGTTCTCAATATAAGTAAAACAATTTTTAGTCATTGTTCATCTTGGATCATGAATACATTTTTATTGGTTCAATAACATTTTTATTATGTACAAGTCTAATGAAAACACTAATTTATTCCTCTGTAATCTATATGTTGATTGCAGATGGGTTACAAGAACACTTATTTTTGACAACTAACTCTTCTCTTGAACTATTTTGGTATATTAAAAATTAATAGTTTTATATCTTGTACCTCCAATTATCCTCCTTTGAAAATGTTTTTGTACATGCCAAGTATTTAGTACATAATCTATGTGGTTATTCCTTCATATAGTGCTTCTAATAGTAACAATTTATTTATTATTTTATATTACAGATTTGGATAGTGATCTTCAATGATTTTTTCAATTTTTAGAATAGAACTAACAATTTTACACTATTTATATTATTGGTTCTTCCTAATTTTTTGTTTAATTATAGTCTTAGTTCAAGCATCACAAAACTTCTCATTTTCATGTAAAGTATATTTTATCAATTGGTTACATCTTTCTCATATGGCTCATTTGTATTTTCTGCAAAAAAGGGGGAGAGGTTTGTGTTTTCATTACCAAGGACAAAGGAGTTTATTTTTCTTTCTTCCCTTTGTTTTTTGTCCTTGATACCAAAAGATACTTGATAATGGTAAAATTAAATTGATGTTATACAAGATCACTATATTTATGGTATGTAGGAACATAGAACATTGATTGAATATAGGTTGATGGCATAGTAATTTTTTTTATATAGTATTAATAGGACAATAATTTTTTTCCATTTATAGAGATTGATACTCATTCTTTTTAGTGGACAGGTATAAGACACACTGATAAGTTCACTAGTAGAATTTTTGAAATACGCAACTATGTGACTAAATTTTTTAACCATGTGACAATAAATTCTAGTCACATGACTAAAAATTAGTAAATTTTACAAATTTCTTACAGTTCACAAGTATAAATGACTAATTTGTTCATATGACGAAAGCACAACTAAATAATTGGTCAGATGACTAAATAAATGACTATTACTCCTCTATCATTTTTTTCTCTTGAATTTGATCATAATCTATAGAGCTTAAGCCCCCTTAATAAAACCCCTACCCAAGCAAGCCATTTGGATGCCCTAGTGGCTTGGTACACCAAAAATACCTATTGCATGAAAGGAATTGCCTTTAGTTCCAATCTTAAGTGTTGTTACATAGAACCTAATCAAACTAAAAGGTTAATTTCCCCAACTTTTATTGGTGCAGTTTTCCCCCAAATTTATTCAATAGGGATTTGGACACAATGCCCTCAAGATGGGGTCAAGGGGTAGCTACCTCGAGCATAAAATCCCAATGCCATATGCTATTCTTGAATTATTGACGTAAAAAAGTAATCAAATGTTTTATTTTTAAATGTAAATGGCCAAGGAATTTTATTAAATTTTATTAAATTATATTTCTTTACAGCTCTATTCGATGCGAGTACCAGAGGAAAAGAACAAAGGAAAGAAAAACCTCTAATGTAGCCCAAGACATTGGAAAATCCTGCTCATGAGAGATTACATATTTCACTAAAACATGCAGGTCAAATTCAAATGAGGGAGAGACGCCTCATTTACAAATATTCATTTAGAGATACAATATGTTCTTACATTCATTTCTATAGGGAAACAAATAAAAATACATCTTTACATCTAATTACATAGATATCTAGAGAGCTTGAAATTATAAGCCTCTGACTTTAATTTTAGCTTGTGATTATTTCCTAGATAAATTCCATGTTGGAAGTTGAGTACAACCACCCATCTTTCATCTTCTGATTATACTCCCACATTTTAAAAATTCCTTCACATTCCTACCAACCTAATAATACTAACTTCTCTGCCTACTAAAACAATGTAGTTAGCTTACGATATAGCCTACATCACTCTAGTTAATAGCCAAGTAAAAACAATTTCTATGAGAGGGCCATAAGTCATACTATTTTTAATGTCATCAGCATAGCAAAAATAGAATCTTGTTATTCTAATTCAATGCTAATTGAAATCAATCTTACTTCTAGAGTTATTGTCTTTGTACTTTATTTAAAAGGCTAAAAGTACTCCTCCAAATATTCATATATACACAAGAAAAAGAAAAAATTAAACCTCAATGCATTGAAACATAAATCTAAATTAACAAAAAATGTCATCACATCTAAATCACAATAAATATGTAGATTTAAATAACCTTAAAGCTAAAATACCATAAGCAAATGATAAAAAACCATAACATCATGAAACTAGACTTGCTAAAAGGCACCAAGATAGATGAATGAGATGAGCACTCAAGATTTACCTTAATAAACTAAGAACTTGATATCAGTGAGGTCTTTATTAGGTATATATAAAAAGTGACACAATATAACTATGCCATTGAAAGTACACCTCCAGATGCAATCCAAAATTCCCTAGAATAGATCCCTGCTAAAACTTATCTCAATTTATATAAAGGAAGGTCCAAATTAAGGAAAAATATCACCAAACAAACAACATACATACATACATACATATATATATATATATATATATATATATATATATATATATATATATATATATATATATATATATATATATATATATATATAGACACACACACACACACACACAGATATATATACATATACATATAAATATACATGTAGATGTAGATGTAGATGTGGATGTAGATGTAGATGTGTGTGTGTGTGTGTGTGTCGATGTATATGTATATGTATATGTATATGTACATGTATATGTACATGTATATGTACATGTGTATATGTATATGTATATGTATATGTATATGTATATGTGTATGTGTATATCAGTAGTAAATTTTAGCTTGTTTTTAGATGAGAATTAGTCAATTTTTTATACCAATTGGTCGATCCAGCGACCATAATTGTTGTCAATTTTTTTTTCTGATTATATGACACAAAAACCATCATCAAAATTCTGACATCTTTAGTGGTTAAATTATCGATGGACTCATCGTCAAAATAATCACTTCAACTTGGAAGAATTATCGATCATACCTTTCATCTCTGTGACCAATGTCGGTCAAAATTGCGAGGACTTATGGTCAAAATTGTCATCAAATGTATAGAATTCTCGTCAAAATAACAAATAATATTTGTCGCTCTTTCGATGAGAGCTATTCAAAATATTCGTCGATTATATAGCACTCTCGTTGATAAGTATATTCTTTTTCTGTTGAAAAAGCGAAAGAAAATTTAATTTTAAAATATATATATATATATATATATATATATAATCAGATTACGCACATTAATATTATGTCGGTGTTGTTTACATATAGCCACTTTTCTTCTCATGAAGACATAGTTTGGTGTTTATATTACTAGCAATTGCACCCCAATAAGGTGAAATGATTACACCGATAGGAAGATATACCTGCATAATATATTAAGGGCAATGAAGTTTCTTTTTAAGAAAACCACATTTTCTATCTTATTTCAAAAAAACATGTTCTTTCTCGAGGTCATTAATCTTTCAATAAAACTTTCCACTTCTAAAGATTTTCCTGAGTCTGAACAAAAGAAAGAATAAGCATTTTGAGGCCATATTTATGCCAGGCATTTTGTCAAACAATTGTGTGTTCCTTGTTTATATTTCAATAATTTGTAAATATGGCTTCGAGGACACTGTAAGCATATAACATACCATGAAACCACAATTCATTAAAATATTGGAACTTTATGCCAGTAGATTCTTGAGTCAGGGACAAGTTTGTTTTGTAGCCACGTATAGATTTCCCAAAAAACAATTATTGAAAATATGGCAATGGACTTAACATTGTGGTTTCAAGGCCATTTCTTAGGAACAAATGAGCAGGGTTTCAACAAAAATAATACTTAAAGATTATATCTGGGCTATTTTCCTTCTTCTTGTTTGTGGGGTTGATGTGGGCGATGAGAAAGAGGGGGATGCTGTGAGGAGTGAATGGGTTGTGGGAGAGTTTGGGCATAGAAAGACACAAAAAATCATACTCAAAGATGGATCTTATTCCATGCACATTCACATCCTCTAGAATTTTGAAACGCTTTCTCAGACTTCCACTCTCCACCACTTGACATTTCCACCTTAGCATTCCCATTTCTTGGAATACTTCTCACACCATATGACAAGCTAGAGCTCCTTGTCCATTTCTAGTTGTACATCTTTTTTCATATTTAGCCTTAGCATTCTACAACTTATCTTGTTTCACCATATCATTTCCTTCATAACAACTTCTTAGCTTTTCCCAAACATCATGAGTTATTTCTAATGATATAACTTTAGTTAACTCAACATTTGATATAATTCACCGAAAAACCTTCTAGGTCTTATATATAACATTTGAAGGTTTTAGTTCACTAGTTAATTTCACATATTTTCTTTCAACAACCTTCTAGGTCATAAATTATTGATCTCCTCTTTGTTTTGAGAAGAGTATAAAATTCTCTACTTAACAAGGCCAACCACGTGAAGGTGGAAGCTCATGTGGCCCCTCCTTGGAGCCTCTTATGACCCTTTACAACATTTTAAGACCTCTAAGATGTATTATTAGGGATTGTAAATGGTCGTAGAGGGTCATAAGGGGTCCTGGGACACAACAGCTAAGAAACATAATTGTAGGCATCATGGTCACAACTTTTTGGAGACAACGTAATTGAGTGGTATACCCAGACGAAGTAGAGAAACTTCTACTCCTCTGGTTCCAAGCTGACACTACGGGATCCAAAGACCATAGATAAGGAATAAATTTAGAGAGTGGAGGAGGGCCATAATGACCAAAATAATATAGGAAAAACCTCAAGTTAAATGAGGCAACTACAAAAATTTTAATAGATTTTTATTATTAAATAATGAAATTTTCATATACTAGTGTTCTAAGCACCCTCATTACATGTTTTATTATTGTAAGCCCCCTCTGACTTACACATATAGAAAATGAAACTACAACCTATTGGGGTTGAGACAAACCTTATAAAACAACATAAACTAAGAAGGATTGCTTGCCAACATCTATTGAATACATCTATTGGAGGACCTTGTAGTCATGAGCAGATGTTGGCAAGTGATCCTTCTTAGCTGTTGTTTTTTTATAAGGTTTGTCTCAATCCCAAAAGGTTGTAGGTTCATTTTCTAGATGTGTAAGTCAAAGGGGGCTTACAATAATAAATCATGTAATGAGGGTGCTTAGAACACTAGTTCATACAAATTTCATTATTTAATAATAAAAATCTATTAAAAAGTTTGTAGTTGCCTCATTTAACTTAAGGTTTGTCCTTTATTATTTTGGTCATTATGGCCCTCCTCCACTCTCTAAATGTATTCCTTATATATGGTCTTTGGATCCCACAATGTCAACTTGGAATCAAAGGAGCAGAAGTTACCCTCCATCATCTCGGTATTCAACTCACTTATGTTGTCTCCAAAAAAATGTGACCATGATGCCTACATTTATGTTTCTCAGTTGTTGTGATACCTAAATTTATGTTTCTCAGCCATTGTGTTTATGTGAATTTTTTTTATGTGTTTGGGAAGACATCTTTCTAGCCTGGGCCTGGATCCTTCAACAATTAGCTTCATAATAATGTAGATGATAGATGAGAAATTATCTTCCCAAGAAAAATCCCACAAATGAACTATGTGTACCCCAATTCATGTGCCCTCTGTGTGTACCCAAATGATATATTTGAAACAACAAGGGTAAGACTAAATTTACCCTTGTTGTATCAAATATATCATTTAGGTATGTGTAGAAGGCACATGAATTGGGGTACATAGTTCATTTATGAGATTTTTCTTTGGAAGCTAATTGCTTAGCTCTCATCTACTTCATTTTTTATGAAGCTAATTGTCGAAGGATCAAAGCGTAGGCTAGAAAGATGTCTTCCCATTCTATTTAATCCATATTAATTGTTCTTGTCAAACTTCCTTGGTATGGTAGGTCTGCTCTCTATAGTACGCTTGTTCGATCTATGTTCGATGATAAGCATCTTCTTCTTCTTCCTAATTGCAACCGAAGCTTCCTTTTCATCAAGATTTAAATCCACTTCCCCCATCTCATCCTCCTCATCTATTCATCCTGATTGATTCATCTCTCAAGGACCTTCTATTCAATAGATGTTGGCAAGTGATCATTCTTAGCTGCTATTATTTTATAAGGTTTTTTGATTAAGTAAAAAAGGTTTTACAGGGTTCCTAAAACCCATAGGTCTAATAAAGAAGTATGAAGCAAGGGAAAAACTTACAATAAGTAGGCCACAAAAAGGCTAGGGCCAAAAATCCATAGCAAACCAAAGTAGACAAGGCTAGAGAAAGCTGAAAATACCCCGAACCAGGGAAGAAAAAGAAGGACCAAACAGTCCAAAGGTTGAGCTAGTGACAGTTCTTTTCCTGAGGTGACTGAAAGGGATGCAGCCACCGACCTTGATGCAAATCATTATGGTTGTAAAATGATTCCCTCAGTACAATGGAGTATTTCCTTTTCTAGGATACTCTTCACATCAGTGGGAAAGTCATCTCCTTTTTACCAAATCAACTTAGCATCCTTAGTGACGGTCACATTGGTGAACCAATCAACCACCCTGTTGGCTTCCCTATACACATGGGATATAAACATCTTATCAAAAGAGTTAAGAATGGATCAAGTTTTAGCTATGATGTTGACTATAGTCCATGAAGGAGGGTGAGTAAGATTTAAGAAGTTGATGATACTCATTGAGTCTCCTTCCAGCCAGAGCCACTTGACCCCCATATCATGAGTGAGTTTTGTGACCTGAAGAGCCACACAAGCTTCAAAAAAATTATTGGTTTGAGCACCCAAAGGGAGACTAATAGCCACTATGCCAAGGCCAAAGAAGTTCCTAATGGTTCCCTTTAGTAGCACCGTCAAAGTTGGCTTTGGTCCAACCAATCAGGGGGCTACTCCATTCACAGTTCTATCTTTTATCTTGGGTAGCAGCCTGGGACTTTCCTACAAGATGGTTAGATATTCCACAATAGAAAAAGTTCTCCTTAACAACATGATTAATTTTTTCAAAGATGATTTTTGGGGGAGAGGAGCAATCAAGAAAAATGCAATTGTTATGCTCCTTTCAGATTCTCTAGCAAAGATGATGAAGAATCTAGGTACAGAATAATCTGTAATCTTGATTAAACCTTTCGAAAGCCCATTGGGAAAAGAGATCACTAAAGGATAGGGGAAAGCATCAAGATAAATTTAGGACTGAGAAGGTGTTGCCAGATTTGACTTACATAAGAGCAGTGAATGAAAAGGTGATCCACTGATTCCTCTTGACATTTGCAAAGAACACACCTATTTGGAATCTAGAACCTATACTTGATGAGATTATCCACTATGAGGATATGATTTTGGAGCAAGAGCCAAAAGAAAACATTGATTTTGGGTGTGAGGCCTAGGATCCAAGCTTTGGCCCACTGTGGCTTCATATCATGGGTTTGAGTGGTTTGCGAAGAATAGGTAGAAGCCATAGTGTAGGTACCATTCGAAGAGTCCTCCCAAATAATCTTATCCTAATTGGGTGAGAGAGTAACCACATTGAGAGTGGTCATGAAAGGAGATAGGTCCTGAGAGATCTGTGTGAGATCTACCCATTTGTCATCCCTTCTATAATTGCAAACATGAGTCCCATAGGTTTAAGTGGAGACATGTCTCAAAGTATAGAGAGACTCAAAGTCTCTCAAGCTACCCATCTGAAGTTAGTTATTGTTCTAGAAATTAACAAAATGACCATTGCCAATTTTCCACTTAGCCTTGGATTTATCCAGCTCCTTGGCATTGAGGAGACCATTCCATATAACATAACTTTTTGGGGAATCCGTCTCATCCAAAAATCTATTTAGTGATCTATGTGTGAGGTATTTATCTTCAATGTATCATGCCACTCTCCTTTTCTATTGAAGATTCTCCAGATCTATCTAGCTTGAATGAATTTTTTGAAAGGTCTCAACTTCATTATGTGAAGGCCACCAGCATTTTTAGGCTGGAAAACTTTCTCCCAAGCAATAAGGGGGATGCGCTTGTGATCCTCAGCTCTTGACCAAAGGAATATTCTTTGGATTCTTTCCATGGCCTTTGCAACTTTAGCCAGGATAGAGAAATGGATGAGGGCATAGGTAGGGAGATTCTATAAAGTAGATTTGACAAATTGGATCTTCCCAGCCTGGCTGAGAATGACCCCTTTCTAGCTAGTGAGCTTCTTGTTGAATCTATCTATTAGTTTGTTCTAGAAGGCTTCCAGAGGTTTGACACCTAAGGGCAGACCCAAGTAGGAAGAAGGGAAGGTGTCAATGCTACATCCCAGAATATGAGAAATTTTTTGCTCTCTAACTTCAAGAGTGTTAAAAAAGAATATAGAACTTTTATTCCAGTTGATAGATTGGCCAGTAGCTCTTATATAATTGTTAAGAAGATCCTTCACCACTCTAGCTTCTCCCACTAAAGCCTCTCCCCCAAGAATGGTGTCATCCATGAATTGTTGGTGTGTAAATACATTGTTTCATAATGAGGGGTTGATGCCTTTCAAGTCCCCGATCATTTTTGAAGCTGAAATGAGTCTCCCCAGGCACTCAACAAGAATGATGAAAAGAATAGGGGAGAGAGGGTACCCTTGCCTTAGGTCCCTAGAAGGTTTGAAAAAGGAAGATAGGGAGCCATTTATCATGATCTCCAAGGAGGGGGATGAGATAATTTGATGAAGAAGCTTAGAAGAATGGGAGTTGAAATCGAAAGCTTTAAGAACTCTGAGAAGAAACTGCCAGTCTACCTAGTCATAGGCCTCAAAAAGGTCAAGCTTGAGAAGAAAACCTTCCCCTTTTCCTTCTTTCAAGGAATTAATCACTCTATACACCATCATTATGGAGTCCAAGATCTTTCTGCTAGTTAAAAAGTCAGATTGCTGCTGCGAGAGCAAGGAGGGGAGGACTTTGAGAATCTTGGAGGTGATGACCTTGGAAATGATCTTTAAGGAAGGAATTCCAGAGACTTATGGGTCTGAATTTCTTGAAAGAATCCACACCACAAATCTTGGGAATTAGCACCAAGAAGGTTGCATTGAGCTCTTTAAGGAGGCTCTTCGAGCCAAAAAATTCTTGCATAGATTTAACCACATCATCTTTCACCACATCCCAATGAAGATGAAAAAAGAACATAGGGAAGCTATTTGGGCCAGGGGATTTGTCCCCTGGAAGAGAGTCCAGGGCTTTCTTAACTTCTATCATGTCCATAATAGAGTATAAAGATTTGTTTTGGCTTTATGTTATGATTCTAGGGATGTTATTTAGGAGATTAGACTGATCTTGCTCAGAAATCCCCTGATCTTTAGAGAGGAGCTGAGAAAAGTAAGAGATAGCTTCATCTATGATATCGTTGTCCTCCTTAAGGGCTTGGTCTCCCTTCTTGATTCTACAAATCCTATTATCAGCTCTGTGTCTCATAGTAGAGAGGTGGAAGAAGTGAGTACTTTAATCCCCTTCCCTTAGCCAAATGGACCTCGATCTCTACTTCTAGAAAGTTTCCTCTTGCCTGATAATGTTATGGTAATCTGATAGGATAGCTTTTTGTTTTTGCAATCTATCTTTGTCATATCCTAGTTTCTAGATTTCAGCTTGAATGTGGTTTAGATCATTGAGGGCCCGTCTGGTAGCGGGAACTAGGAAATGATGGATTTGATCAAATGCTGTAAATGGTCAAATCATGGATTTGATAATCCAATTTTTCATTTCTAGATTATTTTTGGACTGTTTGGTTCCACTTTTTGAATTAGGAATTGAAATTTGAGTATGATTTTTTTTTGAATTATTTTAATGTTTTTGAATTTAATAATTCATTTTTATTAATAGAATTGAATTTAAAATGGAATCGTAGACCGTTTGAGGCAGCCAGAGTTGGTGGAAGGCAACCAAGTTACAATCATTGCAACCAAAATTTGGAAAATAAATTCAAGAAAAAATTCAAAAAAATAAAAAATCAATTTTAAAAAAAAAATTTGAAAAAAAATCGACAAAAAAATTCATCAAAAAAATTGACAAAAAATTTGAATTTTTTTGAATTTTTTTTGAATAAATAACAAAGTTACAAACCACCCAGACAAATAAAAAATAAATTAAATCCCTCCCCACACAAATAAAAAATTAAGTACAGAAATGAAAAATTAAAAAATTTGCTTTCCCCCCATTCAAATTCCAATTCCACCTTTTCAGATGGAAGATGTACATGCTCATTTTTGGCAAAATGAGTATTTACATATTCCTATTCTTTTTTCATATTGCACTTCCAAATTGAGGATTCAACGAAATGGGAACTAACAAATGCCAATTCTAGTCTAATTCCCACTACCAAATGAGCCCTGAGAATCTTGTCTTTGGAAGTGAAGATGTGGCCGAATTCATCTTTGTTCCAATTTTTGATGTTGTGCTTGATGTTCCTTAGTTTTTTCGCCACTCTAAACATGGATGTGCCCTCAACATCAATGTTCCACCAATTTTTGACTTTATTGAGCAAATTTGGGTGGTAGACCCACATTTTTTCAAATCTGAAGGGAAAGTTCCTTTTCTTGTCAATCTGGTCCAGGGATAGAGAGATGGGAGAGTGGTCAGAACTAGCTCTAACCAGGGTAGAGAGGTTGAGACTATAGTGGTTCAACTAGTCCGACAAAAATAGGGCCTTGTCCAAATGGACTTGGATGCAATCCTTTCCAATCCCCCTGTTTGACCATGTGAAATTAGCACCTTGAAGATCCATATCTAGCAAAGCCAAGTCATTGATGAAGTCCATTAGATCTTGTCTTCTTTCCATATTAGGGGCTATCCCTCCTTGTTTTTCCCCTTCTTTTAGGGGAGTGTTTGAAAGTCGCCATAATGATGCCTTTAGACTAGTTAAGAGGGCCTAGGGTGGAAATGATCTCATTCTAGTAGGTCTTTCTTTCTTTTTTAGAGTTAGGAGCATAAATATTGAAAATGAACCAAGTTTCATTATCTTTTATTCTAGTAAAATGCAAGAGTAGAAGGTTACCTCCTTCATAGATAACATCAGCTATAAGGTGACTCAAATTCCACATAGTGATGAGGCCATCGGAAGTGCCTTTAGAGCTAGTAGCTTGGCTTTCCATGGATTTACTGGATTTAATTCTCTCCAGCTTATCCTTCTGCATGTTGGTTTCTTGGATTAAGAAAATATCTAGTCTATGATCCATTATCATATTTCTTATGACATCCTGCTTGTGTGAGCTATTTAGCCCAAGAATGGTCGAAGAGGTGACTTTCATTTCTTGATGAATGTGTTGGAAGATTGGATAGAATTCCAAGTTCCATCTGCTTTGATCAAGCTAGCTTCTTCTTGCCTACTCTGGCTTGTCCTTTTTCTTTTTGGAGTATTAGCACTACCCCTAACTTCTTCTTTTTTCTTGCTTCTAGTGGCTATTGGGGATATAGGAGAAGGGTCTCTACTACTTGGTTTCTTCTTCTTGTGAACTGAGATCCAACCCTCCTTTTCTTCCTTATGCTTGGCAAATAGCTCAATCATTATATTGAATTAGTTTGGTGAGGCAGTGACCATCAAATCTTCAATTTGTTGGTAGTTCCCTGATTCTTGCATCTCAAGGCTAGGTTCTGAGTTGTGTGTTTTCACACCATCCACAAGGGGGAGCAATGGATTTTGGGACAAAGGAAATAGAGATGGTGACTAGGCACAAATCACCACCTTAAACCTAACCTTCATTCTTTTTTTCTTCTCTTATTTCTTGATGTATTGTGATGTCCTAATCCAAACCCATGACGGGGAGGGTCTCTCCGCTAGACTCTTTAGTTTGAGGCCTTTGTGGCTCCTCCACAACCATGGTTTCCTTTGCATCTAGGATGGGCACTGGTTGTTCTTTTTTCTTCCAGACTCTATTGGTTTTGGACTCTATACCATCCTAGGGGACTCCTTTGTTTTTCTTTTTTTTTTTCTTGTCTAGCTTTCCTTTCTTTCTCTTTGTTCTAGAGAATTGGACATGTTTTGGCTCTATGGCCAACTTTCTTGTAGTGGAAACAAGCAAAGGGGATGCTGTCATAGTCCAGTTTCTACACATACTTTCCCAGTTTGGAATGAAGCTCTATGACTTCTAACATATCCTTGTCTTCTTCCACTTTGATAAAAATCCTTGCATAAGTGAGGCAGCGCCTTTCCACTGTAACAGGGTCTATGGAAAGAAGGGTACTAAAAGATTTGGAAATCCCATTAAAAACATCTTCATTCCAGAACTCCAAGGGAAGCTCAGGCAATCTCACCCACATTGGGGCTTGGATGAAGAAGGAATCATTAAGATCAAGTTTAGGAGTCCATTTTTGCAATGCCAAAGTGGCCTATCCTATGATCTAGGTGCCAATGAAAAGGATATTATCTAGGTCCTCTTTGTAGGAGAAATCAAAAGACAAAAGTCCCTTAGCCATAGCTATTACCTGGACTTGACCCTTCAAGTCCCATTTTTTTTTTGCAAATATCTTGACAATGTCTATGTTTGGTCTAGAGCCAACAAACTTGCCAACTAGAGTATGGTCCATGGATGCAATATTGTGGTCAACTAGTTCATTAGGGATTTCTAAAATGTTGTTTCCTTTTTCCTTGTTTGAAATGCCCTTAATAGATGGTAAAGAGGACTTTCCTATGGTTTTTATCCCAAAGAGTGTTGACCACCAATGAGGGAGACCATCCTAGTCACATGCCTGGGTCTTCATAGTTGAGGGTGGCCTAGGGAAGCCCTCATTTTATAAGGTTAGTTAGTAGTTACAATCATTTTATTAGAGTTAGGAGTCTATTTGAAAGACATCCAGATGAAGTGGAGTGGGTGTGGTTGAATTGATGTATCAAGGAACAAATGGAATAACCAAGAAAACAATATACATTAAATCATGTGATTGATAGGAGATTGGGGCTCACCTAAGCCATAAACATGAAAAATTATTGTAAAAAATGTTGTAAACCATATATATGTACACTTGAGGCAAAGAGAAGTTACACCATATCCATATTAAAATATTACTTAAAATATGAAAATACTAAACTGACTAATTTCGGAGCTCATCTCCACATATGGTCGCAACAAAGATATGCTATTACAATATAGAGAAGGCATTGTAAAAAAATAATTTTGGCATTTGCCCTAGCCTAACATGTTTTGCACTCAAATCCTTCATCATGGAAAAGTGGAGATACGTAGATAGATGCAGATGAGTTGTCATCAACCCAACTAAAGTATTTGCAACCATTATTTCCATGTGATGCCCAGTCTACATTAGTTCTTATAATATAATGAATACTATTTACATTAGAAACATTAGATATATACACATTAGTAACCTTTTTTCTATTTGGGAAGCACCAAAATTATCAACCAGGGTTATCTGTGTCCGTGAAGTCTTCAACACACACTGCCCACAACCACATTGACAATTTGGCACATTGAGAAGAGTCATTGAGCCTATATCAATAATGCACCACACCATTGTTACTACATTTATTACATAAATATTATAACACATAATCATATCATTATAATAATCATACATTCACCACTATTATTCTATTGTAGATTCAAGTACTTAAAAAATATTTTCAATCAATGGTAGATAACATTTTCCATCACCTTTTCTTTTAAAGTTAGACCACAATCTAGCAATTGTCTCCCTATTTTGTTGTGGGTTGATATCGTCAAACATGGTCTTTCTTGAATGGAATGACTCGTTGGTCTCACCGAACAACCATTTTATCAACACAAAGAGACATTTATTATACCAAAGAAACTTGATTATTTTTATATGGAATACACCAAGGAGTGCCATTAGAAATATTAACCATTTACAATAATGAAAAGTAAACCTAAATCAAATAGCTCATTTTTTTATCAGCATGTGTAGTCTCTGTGTATATGAAAAATGAAAGAAATATCAAGCTAAAATAAAATAGTGAACAAAATAGTATTCCACATAGACTGAATGAAATATACCATCAAAAGAAGGTGACAAAATCCTGTCATGAAGCATAGACACAAGAAATCAAAAAGGGACAAAAGACAAGAAATAAGAAAAATCATTTAGACTATAATCAAGAAAAGAAACACTCTTTGTCAACAATTTATAAAATCATTAGGACTATAGAAAAATAATTAAGACTATACAAAATCAAATTTAAGAAATGGATGGTTCTAATGCTTTGCCATTACAACAATTGAGCATTCATCATTTGGTATTGTGTATTCCATTTAAGTATGTCAACTATGTTCAAAATCCTGTCACCAAGCATATACATAGGAAATCAAAAAGGGAAAAAAGACAAGAAATAAGAAAAATCATTACGACTATAGATAAATAAAGTTATAGAAATGGATGGTTTTGATATTTCTTTTCCATTACAAAAATTGAGCATTCATCATTTGGTACTTGGTGTATTCCATTTAATTTTTTCAGTTGTCATGTTTATGTGCATGTTCTTTATGTGTTTGGCTTCTCTCCCTCACAAGGGATACACTGATAGGTAATTGATTTGAAATCATAATGATTTGATAGTTAGAAGTTTGGTTAATAGATTCCAGTCAGTTCTTTGTAGAGGGTAGTCTATTTGGAGTACACTTAATTTCTCTACAATTTTGGAGTACATTGTCATATAGGTATAGTCAAAATAACAATGTATTGATTTGAAAGTTTAGAATGTGATCTTTTCTTGGTGGTAACATAGGAACATTTCTAGGCATTAGTTTTACTTGTTTATGCAAGAACTTTATTGCTTTTGTTGTTTGTGATACCAAAGGAGTAACTGGTATTGTGTAGATAGTGTCTGGCTAGATTGTTCTTGAAAAAAAAATACAAAACTAAACCAATGACATTTTTACAACAAAAAAAAATTAAAAAACTGAACCAATAGCATATTAATTCACAAAAATAATTTACAAAACTAAACCAATGGCATGTTTACAATAAATAAATAGAATGATAATAATATGCTGAAAATTCTATTCTATTTAATACACACCAAAGGACCAGTCCCAACAATTCTTAAACATACTTTATCTAATATGATAAATTCTTAATAAAGGTTTAGTCAATTTTTACTACTAGCATGGATGAATATTCGACCTAGCCAAATCTTCCTTGTACCACACAATCAACTGTGAATAACTATGTCTACTCCAACCTTAATTGTTTAACAATTCATCATATCAAATAACATATGTTTAAGAATTGTTGGGAGTCCTATTAGACATTTGTTCTAAACATGTCATTGGTTCAGTTTTGTAAATTTGTTTTTTGTGTTAAATGCATTTAAATGGAACATTAAGCATAGTAATAATAGGCTTAATCTATTACTAATTGGAAAATTAAATGCTCAAATCCCAATCATGTCAGTGTTCTGTTATGTCCTTTTCTTTCTCATGATTTGGTCCTAAGTTACGGATTGGAAAATGAACAATAATGGTTTTAAATGATGTAATAAGGCTATCAAATTTAACACCATAGAATCAAGGCTACCATAATGAATAAATTATGCAAATTGGAATCAGCAAAACCATGTTTTTGTTCAGTATTTTTACTGGTGCTTGTTCTTACCTAAGCCTGTATAGATAAATTTTTGTAATTTAACTTCATAGGGAGTTGGGGCATGTCCCTAGCTTTCATTTAAATCCAACCAGAGGTTCTGAGGTGGATTAAATTGGGAAAAATTGACTGATAGTCATTTATAGGCCTTTTTTTACATGAATTTTAGGCTGTCGTGAGGAATGCCGGGGAGTGTTGGAAAAATGGTCAGTGCTCCCCTTAGGATTTTTGACATGCTTTAACAACCTCTTGTGTCTTCTATAAGTCTAGTGGTTGTATCAAGCATTAAAAGGTTGATATTTTGGTGTAATGACAACTACTACTTGTAACAAGTGGTATCAAAGCTTGGTCATAGGTTCGAATCCCCTCAAGTAATAGTAAGGGTGAGATTGTTGGAAAAATGGTTAGTGCTCCCCTCAGGATTCGTGACATGGTTTAACAACCTCTTGTGTCTTCTATAAGTCTAGTGGTTGTATCAGGCATTAAAAGGTTGATCTTTTGGTGCCGACAACTACTACTTGTAATAGGGAGACTGTCAAAATTACAAATGTCATTGGTGAAATTAGAACAATAACACAGTGCACCATGGAAATGCACTTCTTGCCTTATTAATATCTTTTGATGATATATTCAAAGGTATATACCGAGAGGATATATATATATATATATATATATATATATATATATATATATATATATATATATATATATATATATATATATATATATATATATATATATATATATATATATATATATATATATATATATATATATATATATATATATATATATATCTGTGTGTGTGAGAGAGAGAGAGAGAGAATCATATATGTAACCTATCAATATTTTATATGTATATATAAGATTTAACATATTCAACACTGACATTACAGAGACTGTCAAAATTGTAGACGTGAGACACAATGCTTCCACCCTCTGATATTAAATATGTAATATATTTAATATCTATTGTTTATGGAATTTGATTTTTGCATTGAATTATTTGTTTGGGCCCTAGAGTTGGCCTTCTTGGATTAATCATTCAAGTCAGCCCCTTTGTCTTTCTCCCTTTGTCTCCTACATATAGGAGGTTGATTCTTGAGTCAACACACAAGACAAAACTTGTTTCTTCTCTCAAGAATCACTAAAAGAGGCAGCAAAACTATCATTCGAATCCATGCTGGTGTCTCATCATTTCACATGGTTGTTATGTTCTAGTGCACTGCTAGATAATGCAACACCATTGCTATTTGGGGCAAGGTGGTAGATCGAAAATAAGGTAGACTATGAGAACCATGTTTATAGAACCTTTCTTTCTTTTTTTATTGAATGCTACTGATCCATTACATCTTTGACTTGTTTATGCAAGTAACTAAAGAATGTACATGTATAGTTGTTTTTAAGGTTTACTCCTTGTTATAGCTTCCCCTCATAATCTTTGTGATTTAGTACATTTAAATTTTTATAACAGTGACCTATAATAGATGCCATGACATAAGATCTTCCTTTTCTAATCAATGACAAGACATATTTTGATATATTCCCATCATAGCACTATGACATAGTTTTGTATTTTGAGTCTAAAAACTCTGTTTATGAGCATTGTGGTTCATGGTGACTGATGTTACTGTACTATAATAGAAATTTATTACTATTGTCTTGTAATATTTGATACTCATGATTATGCTTTGGAATTAGAGTTTTCTTTCATTTGATATCCTACTACAACATTTCTCTTATACCTTGAACATTGCCTAAGTTGCTAGATCTATATGTATTTCTATAAGACCTATATGATCATGACATGCTTCATTATTGCTTCTTATATAACATATTAATAGAATGAATAATACATTGTTTGACAAATATAGGAGTAGTACATTTTTATACATTTGGGTGCATGATTTCTACTTTTGATGCACTTGTTGATAAGTGATAGTAAGATTAAATTGAGTTGGCATGGGGTTGTGATTAAAGATGAATATGGAAGATGGGGGAAACCTTGAAGTAGGACAAGGTTCCTTGGATAAACTTGAATTTAGAGAAAGTATTAGTTTGATAATTGAGACTAATTTGAGTAGGTTGAATTAGCTATAGTGTATGACTAAACCAACAAAGCACTTGATGCAAGAGCATCTTTGGTTAATCGATGAGAAACATCAACCAAAAGCATTTTCTATTTTTTTAATTTGATTTTCTTCAGTTCTAGTTTGGTGGTTTGATAAACAAGTTAAAATATCACTTCTACTCTATGGTGGTCAACTATGAAATGAGAGTTTTGGAACAAAGCATAAACATCAACTATTTGATAGAGTACCTCAAATAGGAGATTCCTATTCCATTGTATTGTCCCTTGTCTGATCTTATGATATTTGGGACTCAATTTTTATATTTTAATTGCAAGGTTCTTATTTTTGTGAAATAAATATTGATATCCTTATCTTCTTGAACCATAGACTTTGATTAAATCCAGTGGTTTTCTATAAAGTCTAATTTGTAGATGTCATGAAGATCATATTGGTGCAATCTTATCATAATAAAATCTTCTCTATAATGTTCCTGTATCTATGATGTCCTTGTCTCTAGTTTAGACAACTAAGGTGATCTTGTAAATAATTTTTCTTCTTTATTTGGATCAGTTACTAGAGATAAATCACAAGTTATACTATGTCTCTTGCTGATCAATTGACATGATCAATAAAGGGCGTTTGAATTCTAATCCCATAGAGTTATAAGACTCAATTAAATTCTCATAGAATTATAAGACTTCATCTCAACCATTTCAACTAACTAATAATCCCTCCACTAACTAGAAATAAAACTATCATCTCCAAAGCAATGGGGACTTTCAAGGGACTAACACTATTTCATTAGTTCCAAATAAACTTTTCCCCCATAAATCAATGGCAAATAAGCTCCCTAAAAAACACACCAAAGACCAAAAAGTGTCAAACTTTTTTTTTCAATTTGCAAGAACACAACAATGTTTTTACAATTTTTTTGTGGTTTTCGACTACGAAATATGTAAATCATGAAGAATGGATGATGAAAAGTTCACAAAAATCTATTGTGTTTTCCATTTTTTAAAATTTGATCAATAGTACATTTTGAATGAAGCTTAACTGTGTCCCTTAAAATCATTAACAAAATACTATCATCCAAAACCCAACATCCCTTAAAATCATCAGCAAAATAGTATCATCCAAAACCCAACATCATAATATGCAAGCTTCTAGATTGAATCTCTCCCCATGGAAGTTCCACTTCTTAAACAAGAAAACTCAATGAATGCATGTATTGGGGGATTTCTTCCATTTTTGGTAGTGGGACGAGAGGCTTTGGTGTTGTCAAAATTAGAAGAAACCCTATTCAAAATGGTTTATGGTCCAAATGGAAGTTGAATATGTTCTGAAGGGTCCACTATTGTAGAAGCATTTCAAACAAAAACCTCAATAGTAAAATTCAGCCATTCCTTTGAATGAGATAATTTATACAATGAGGAACTAGGTCAATGAGTGAGAGTGGAAATGCTTCTTGGCTTACTTTTAATATCATTATGGTCAATTGGATAATAGTTGTACAATGATATTGATATCCACAACTCACATCAATCTCAAACCATTATGTAAAGAGGGATGATTGAAGGAAGCCCTGCACATTCTACTCACTACACAAAAACCCGATGGAGCCTTATTTTCATATCTTCAATTGTCGCAAACCTACAATCTCAAATAGACCCTTTCACAAATAAAAAATCTTCACTCTTTCATCATTCACAGGCAATTTACATTTTCTACAAGGTTTCAAAATAAGCTTATAAACATGTATGATAGGTGCGAAAGCCTAGTGGATGCACTTAAAGTGTTTGAATAAATCAAAGAAGGAGACAACATCTCATGGAATATGACTATTTCTGGATACTAAAGACATGGGTATCCTCACGAGATATTCATACTATTTCATAAAATACAATGAATAGGTTTCAAACCCAATCAGTTCACATATGCCAACATGATTACAACCTGTGCTAAAATGGGAGCTCTACAATAGGACATAGATATCCATCAAAGCATGAAGGATAGAGGATTTTCTCCAAATGTTGTGGTTTCAATTGCCCTAGTGGACATGTACACCAAAAGTGGAAGCATAGACAAGGCATGTGAACTATTTCACAAAATGCCTTATTGCAGGATATATTCAAACTCAATTTGTTGAAAAGGATTTTAAAAATTTTAAGCAAATGCAATTGGTAGATGTAAAGCCAAATTCCATAACCTTTGTCCTCATACTTCCAGTGTGTGCCAAAATGGGATCTTTGGAATAGGATATGGACATCCATCAAAGGATAATGGAAGGGGGGTTTTGTCAGATGTTGTAGTTGCAAGTACCCTGGGAGACATGTATGAAAAATGTGGAAGCATGGCCAAGGCATGTAAACTATTAAACAAAATAACTCAAAGAAATGTGGTTTCATTAACTACAATGATTGGAGGATATGCACAAAATGGATATGTTGAGAACACTTTAGAAGCTTTCAAACAAATGCATTTGGAAGGTGTAAAGCCAAATGCTACAACCCTTTCTAGCATCCTTCTAGTCTGTGTCAAAATGGGAGCTTTGGAATAGGGTATGGACATTCATGAAAAGATAATGGAAGAGGGATATTTGTCAAATGTTATAGTTGCAAGCTCCTTGGTAGACATGTATGAAAAATTTGGAAGGATAGACAAGGCATGTCAACTATTTGATAAAATGCCTCAAAGAAATGTGGTCTCATGGACTACAATGAATGCATGATATGAGATAAATGGATTTGTGGAAAAGGTGCTAGAAAATTTTAAACAAATGCAACTGGCAGGTGTAAAGCCAAATTCCACAACCTTTGCAAGCATCCTTCCAGCTTGTGGCAAAATGGGAGCTTTGGAACAAGGCATTGATATCCATCAAAGCATAATGGAGGGGGAATTTTTATCAAATGTTTTAGTTGTCAGTGCCTTACTAGACATGTATGTTAAATGTGGAAACATAAACAAGGCACATAAATTATTTGACAAATTGCCTCAAAGAAATGCCATCTCATGGATTGCCATGATTGGAGGATATGTTCAAAATAGTTTTGTTGAAAAGGCGTTAGAAACTTTTAAGAAAATGCAACTAGTGGATGTAAAGCTAGACTCCTCAACCTTTGCTAGCATACTCCCTATCTGTGGTCAAGTTTGAGCTTTGGAACTAGGGACAACCATCCATGAAATCTTATGAAAATTAAACACAGATGGCTTGGCTAGAGCCATGTAGTTCGGGGAATTCAACTATAGTAGGGTATGCAAATGTATGCAATCAAGAGGTGTAAAACCCTAATGTATGAAAATGTATGCAATTAGGAGGTATAAAACCCAAATGTATGCAATCAGGAGGTGTAAAACCAGTCTTGAAGCATAAATCAAATAGTAAATAAGTCTCAAAGAAAATGATAATGCTGATTAGGTATCCAGTAAATTAAACATTTGAGAGAAAGAATTAAAAACCTCCAAAAACCCTAGGTTAAGGTTTCTAAGCTCAATCTCCTTCACATGCGCTGCCTTTGTAATTCACCGACCATGAATAATGAAATGAGAAATGAAATTCCATTTTTTTTAAAGTTATGCCTGTCTTTGTCAAAATTTTGACCACCATGGAATTTGTGGATATTTCGACAAACACGGGCATAAATTAAAAAAAAACAAAGTTTTCCTTATATAATCTGACCAAGCAAAATCTTTTTATTTTTTGGTCAAAAATTTTGGTAGAAAAACTAGGTCAAATGTACTAGTATATGTGTATGTGTATGTGTATGTGTATGTGTATGTACATATATATACATATATGTATATATACACATATATATGTATATATACACATATATATGTATATATACACATATATATGTATCTATACACATATATATACACACATGTATATATATGTATATACACATGTATATATTTGTATATACACATGTATATATATGTATATACAGGTATATGCACAAAGATGGGGGACCAAAAAGATGCCACTTTTCTTTTTGGCCCCCCATCTCACATAGTGCGTATGGACTAAAGAGCGTGCGTGTTATAGCGCGTACCCCCTACGGCTTGGGCAATCCAAAACAAAGCGCGTGCACGCGCTTTGAAAAACACAATATAAAATGGCAAACATGGGTTTGAGAAAGCAAAAAGCTCATTTTTCTTTCTCAAACCCACGTTTGCAGTGAAGAAGACTTCTGAAAGTGCGCACGCCCTCTACAAGCTACCATTATTTTTCTTCATCCATTAATCAAATGGCTCCACTACATCAATGAAGTCAATCGAGAAGAAGAGGTAAGTGTTTCTACAACCTATGCCTCTTATTTATTTTAAAATTTTAGTTTTTTTGCAATTTATTTTGCTTAAATTTATTTTTGTTTAAATTCTTTGTATAGTGAAGATTTTAAAATGTAGTCTTTTAATTTTTAGGAAGAAATAATCTCCCTCCACCAAACCCTCCACCAAGCCCTCCATCTCATGAAGAACAAAATGAAGAAAATGAACCTGAATTGCCTCCTCCAATTGAGAAACCTCCTCCTGGAACCCAAGAAAATTTGATGAACCAAATTGAAAGAGGGAAAAAAGAATTAGAATCTTTAATTAGTAAGTTAAAATATTCTAGAGGTACAAATCTAGGACGGGAAAGTCTCACAAAATCATTGGAAGCAATCTTGACCCACGTAAGTGCTGTTAGTGGGCAACTTAATATATGGCAGGAAAAAGAGAAGAACAAAAAAAATATTATGCAAATAAATTGTCTTATGCCGACATAAAGAAGAAAAAAATAACAAAAGATGACATTTGTTTGCTATTTAAAAAACCAGGGGACGTAAATACTCTTAGAACTACAACAAAGAAGTTCCCAATTCATTGGTGCATAAATAAAGACATTAAAAATAATTTTTGGGATAGATGGTGGATGGTCTTTGATGCACCTCCTTGTAACAATCATGAGGTTCCTATATATTTCTTGAGGAAACTCTATTGAGAGTTTGTACTCAAGGAGGTGCCAAATTATTTTGACTTTCTAGATTCTCAGGGTAGAGGAGGGGGGTCATCATTTGATCAAGAAGGGGCACATCGTGACCCTAATGTACCTAGGCCTGTTATTGGCAAGCCATAGGCAGATCATGTTAGTATTCCTTTTTCTGTGAAGGAACATGTAGAGACAGACACACTAGGCACAATTAGTGCTCTAACACAGACTCTCATTCAGTGTGCCACTCCTTTAGTTGAGGGTGACCATGGTCAATCCCTGAGGGGTCATATTTGTCAGTCATGTGGATGCTTGTGCACATATGGTAGTAGCGAGAGAGAGGAAGATGAACCTGGATTTATGACCGATAGATTTCTAAATGCGACATTTGGCATTGACACACAGGTAAATATTTCCAAGTTCATTAAATTGCTTTGATCATATTGCATTTATAAAAGAATAACTATTTAATTTGTAGTATCTATTGTTTATGATGAAAATTTAGGGCAAGAGTGTTAGTGGCAGTGACGGTGGTAGTGGAAGTGGCAATGATCCTAATGTCCCCTTTTACACTTCACCGCCACACACCGGAGGATGCGGTGGAACCTTCACAGAGGTATCATTTACTCATTAGTAGGGTTGTAAAAAATCTATGTAATCTTGATAACTACATAATTTAATTATTTTGTTTCATTTTCAGCTTTTGACATTAGAGACTCCTCCTTCTATCCATGATACTTTGGATCGCGGAGTAGCTACAACAGTAACTAGTTCTGAAGCACTGATTGAGGTATGAAAGAGATCACTTAACTTTAATTGTTATTTTAATAATTTGTATTGAATTTTATAATGATATCCATGTATGTATTTTAATTATTATTTTGATCATTTTTGTAGGGACTTATGACTCCAGATCGCTAGCATCCACCTTCGATGGATGAACATAGTGACTATTTGCTAGCAGTAAGCCAATATTCAATTTTATGTCATTGTATAATTCAATTTTGATGTATATTAGTTATCTATATCTTCTTTTGTTTTTTTATCAGGTCGAGCTACAGAAGAGTCTAGATAGGAGGATGAGTGAGTGCACTCGGAAGACTACGGCATCCATTGCATCTCCATCGACGTGACGATTGAAGATAGCTCGAGATTTGTTTTCTTCCCCTAGCGGGAAAGGACTAGATTAGGGATATGGATTGTATGCCTATATGGCATTAGTGGACATATTTTTGTATATTGTATCAGTGATACGTTGTACATCCATTTGGCTTTGAGGAAGCCAGTTTTACTGTATTGAATATATTTAATGTATGACATTATTGGACATATATATTTGACTTCATGCCCTGCGAATATATATTTTTTATGTTTTAGGTATGCAATTCATGTGTTTGGTGTATTGATGTATACTAAATTATGTTTATGTTCATGTCTTTGCTTTGTAAATTTCCCATGCCTTATAGTTATGCTTGTATGTTTAACTTGCTAACTGTGCTACAAATGCCAGTCACTATCCTCAATAATAGTCAATTCCTTAACTGTAATAATAACAAAAGTAATGAAATGAATGCATAAATGTATAAATATAATATGTAAAAAGCCTAAGTGGCTCTTGTTCTTGCAATGATAATTTTTTAAAGAAATTCTGAAAATCCGGATACTAATGCTTCAACAATTTTTTATAGATTGTTGAAAATTTGATGCAAATAGGTAAGTTAGATTGGGGTTATTTTATAAATAAAGTTTTCTTGGTTTCCTCAAAGGTGTTCCTTACCCAAGTGGCCCCAAGTGCCAATATGCCACTAACCTATCAATCTGACTTCTCCCAACTACCTTACTATTATAGGGATTAAATATGGCTTAAAATATAAATCCAACAATGTTCAAGTGGTTCTTGAAGTCCTACTCCAAGATCTTACCCTCAATCCACACTCTAGGCTCTCTATCCTTGTAGCCTTAACCAGCGAGTTTTTCCCAAATAACTCTTAGTTTTTCCAAAATAAATCCAAAATAAATTACATATCCAGATACCTTTTATGGTTTTACAAAACATATCTCAGAATTAGGTAGGGTTAATTTGGAACACAACCCCTAAAAACTGCTGCTCCACTTTCCTTCCTAGACGTAATAGGTCACTTTTACAAAGGAACCCTATTAAAAACTTAACACCCAACCTTGCCACTTTTCATAGAGTGCTAATATGGTCCTGATTAGATAAATTTGAAGTCAATTGGATCCTATAGGCTTTCTATACCCAAAAGCCCCAAATTGCTCCCTCTAGGCCTTCAAAACTAGGGCCTTCTTAAAAACAACTCAAAACTCATTTCCAAAACTCATCCTTGTGGATTGAACTTTCATTTAACATATAATTCTACTATTTCAAATAAAATTATACTCTTGTTAAGGCGGATCCTTTGCTGCTACACTTGTGGCATCAATTTTGTGTCATTTTCCCACTCTTTGTCATGGTGTACACCCACTAAAACAACTTATCCTACATCCAAATGGTTAGTAACATCATACATATGTTACATAGGGTCCATTCAATGAAAAAAATCAATTAAATTCATTGAATGGTCCATTATATCATCAAAAAGACCAAAATAGAGTTATTTCAATGCACCAAAATGACCACCTACAGCAACTTTCCAAATTTGAAGCAAAATAGATTATATAATCATTCAATATAGATGAAAAATGAAGTTATGATGTTATTATATCACCCACAATTCTGTTCCAAACCCAAAACAATCAACCAAACATCAAAAAAAATAAATTTTGCAAGGAAAAACTAAGTCCTTTGCCAGGACTTCTAGGACTTATAATATTTAAATTAAATTGTTTCTTAGATATTGCCATTATTGGCCTTAATATATCCCAATTCACTTTTAGGAATTCTTTAGATCCACTACCTCCACTTGGTTCCAAGGTGGACTTAGGTGTTTGGAGAGGTGCTCCTGCACCAAAATTCTTCATTTAAATTTCAAGACATTCGATAAATTCTTTGCCTGCTAATGAACCAATTTGGGAAATTAATGGGTCTATTTGTGGACCTCAAAGGAGTTGGTCACCTAAACGAGAACTAATGTAGAGGTTACAGTAAGACAGTGGAGTTCCCTTTTTTTAGCTCCCACAACTCACCAACCAACTACAAAGGCTTAAGGGTGTTCCCAAGCTCTTACAATAGTGTAACACAACCAATAAAATGGATTTCTATCCCAACAAACACCCTTTTCAAGTTTATACACTCAATCAAACTTCAATGCCATTTTGGCTTTAGGGACACTAGGCCTAAACCTAGCCTTTAGTTAGAACTCTTCACCAGTGGACTTCCTGACCACTCCCAAGCATGTAAATGGTCCTCATATGACCTAAGGACTCTGAAACAACTCTTGGTTTGTTCCCTTTATAACCATACCATAGCAAACTAGACTTGCATGCCAATTTCCTTGTAGCGTTCTCAACCTCGATCTTCCACTCTAACTTCTTCACAACTTGGTATCTTGACACAATCATGATATTTTTAGACACCCACTTGGAAGTTATTTAAGATCCCAAAGCCTTGTTTTCCAACTCCACTCCAGCACCACCTAACACTCACCTTGGACACAAACCTAATTGGCCTAGTTAGGCTTGGTTTACAAAGAAAGTATGAGGTATAGGGTTCATAGAATTGATACAGGGCTTCAGGAACTCTTCTCCAACTCCAAATAACTCAAATCCATCATTACTTCACTCACTTCTTTAATCTATACACTTCTTTGCAAATTTCTATTAACTAGGTGAACCATATGACCTAAGGTAGCTTAGGCTTATAATATTTCCAAAAGATCCTTGATCATACATCAGGGTTTTCAAACCAAAATTAGGATGATCTATTGAGATCAATCCTATTTATTACAAACACAAATAAAGCAATTCAAATTCCTACTAGTGGAGGGTGCCCTGCACCAAGAACCTTGAGATGGAGTAGGAACTTCTCTACGAAAGAGATCAGTACCTTGAGAAGCTCTCCACTTGTCAGCTAAATTAAAACCTTGGACCATAGATGGCTACCCTTTGTTGTAAAATGAGGAGTGAGACTGCCTTGCCAAAGGTGGCAACGAACTTACATTTCAATGATAATGCCCAAGTCTCGTAAATGCAAGGCCATTGACGAATAGTCATTTCTAATAGAAATATTTGTGGTGCCAGAATGAAGTGCATCACCAAATTCTTTGCATGCTAACAAACCAATTTGGGAAATTAATGGGTCTATTTGTGGACCTTGAAGGAGTTGGTCACCTAAACAAGAACTAATGCAGAGGTTACAGCAAGAAAGTGGAGTTCCCTTCTTTTAGCTCCCACAACTCACCGACCAAATGCAAAGGATTAAGGGTGTTCCAAAGCTCTTACAATGGTGTAACACAACAAATAAAATGGATTTCTATCCCAAAAAACTCCTTTTGCAAGTTTATAAACTCAATCAAACTTCAATGCCATTTTGGCTTTAGGGACACTAGGCCTAAACATAGCCTTTAGTTAGAACTCTTCACCAGTGGACTTCCTGACCACTCTGAAGTATGTAGATGGTCCTCATATGACTTAAGGACTCTAGAAAAACTCTTAGTTTGTTCCATTTACAACCATACCATAGCAAACTAGACCTGCACGCCAATTTCCTAAGCCTAAACCTAGCCTTTAGTTAGAAATCTCCATAAGTGGACTTCCTGACCATTCCCAAGCATGTAGATGGTCCTCATATGACCTAAGGAGTGTGAAACAAGTATTGGTTTGTTCCTTTTACAACCATACCATAGCAAACTAGACCTGCACTCCAATTTCCTATGCCTAAACCTGGCCTTTAGTTAGAACTCTTCACCAATGGACTTCCTCACCACTCCCAAGCATGTAGATGGTACTCATATGACCTAAGGACTCTAAAATAACTCTTGGTTTGTTCCCTTTACAACCATACCATAGCAAACTAGACTTGCACACAAATTTTCTAGGCCTAA
This sequence comes from Chamaecyparis obtusa, assembly GCA_027943335.1. Lineage (NCBI taxonomy): Eukaryota > Viridiplantae > Streptophyta > Pinopsida > Cupressales > Cupressaceae > Chamaecyparis > Chamaecyparis obtusa. Next base: position 874,784 of record BSBK01000328.1, on the reverse strand, counting down.
ACCTAGCCTTTAGTTAGAAATCTTCACCAGTGGACTTCCTGACCATTCCCAAGCATGTAGATGGTCCTCATATGACCTAAGGACTTTAAAAAAGTCATGATTTGTTACTTTTACAATCATACCATAGAAAAATAGACCTACACACCAATTTCCTAAGCCTAAACCTAGCCTTTAGTTAGAACTCTTCACCAGTGGAATTCCTGACCACTCCCAAGCATGTAGATGGTCCTCATATGACCTAAGGACTCTAAAACAACTCTTGGTTTGTTCCCTTTACAACCATACCATAGAAAACTAGACCTGCACGCCAATTTCCTAGGCCTAAACCTAGCCTTTAGTTAGAACTTTTCTTGTAGCCTTCTCAACTTTGATTTTCCACTCTAACTTCTTCACAACTTGGTATCTTGACACAATCAAGATATTTTTAGACACCCATTTGGAAGTTATTTAAGATCCCAAAGCTTTTTTTTCCAACTCCACTCCAGCACAACCTAACACTCACCTTGGACACAAACCTAATTTAATGCAGAAGTGACAGCGAAAAAGTAGTGTGCCCTTCACTTGACTCCCACAATTCACCAATCACCTGTAATGACTTAAGGGTATTCCTAATCTATTAGGATGGTGTAACACAATAAATTAAGTGAGTTTCTATCCCAATAAACTCCCTTCACAAAGTTAGACACTTAATCAAAGTTCAATGTCTTTTTGGCTTTAGGGAGACTAGGCCTAAAAGTGAATTATTGCTAAAACTTTTCAGCAATGGACTTCCTGACCAATCCAAAGCATGTAAATGGTTCTCATTTGATCTAAGGCCTTTGAAATAACAACTAATTTGTTCCCATCATGACCGTACCATACTGAACTAGACTTGCATGCACTTATCCTTGTAGCCTTGTCAACCTCGATTTTCCACTCTAACTTATTCACAACTTGGTATCTTGAGACAATCAGGATATTTTTAGACACCCATTTGGAAGTTATTTAACATCCCAAAGCCTTTTTTTCCAACTCCACTCTAGCACAACCTAACAGTCACCTTGGACACAGACTTAATTAAATGTAGAGGTGATAGCCGAAAAATAGTGTGCCCTTCACTTGACTCCCACAATTCACCAATCACCTGTAATGACTTAAGGGTGTTACCAATCTCTTAGGATGGTGTAACATAATCAGTTAAGTGAGTTTCTATCCCAATAAACTCCATTTGAAAAGTTAGACACTTAATCAAAGTTCAATATCTTTTTGGCTCTAGGGAAACTAGGCCTAAAAATGACTTATTATTGAAACTCTTCACCAGTGGACTTCCTGACCACTCTCAAGCATGTAGATGGTCCTCATATGACCTAAGGACTCTGAAACAAGTCATCGTTTGTTACCTTTACAACCATACCATAGAAAACTAGACTTACACGCCAATTTCCTTGGCCTAAACCTAGCCTTTAGTTAGAAATCTTCACCAGTGGACATCCTGACCACTCCCAAGCATGTAGATGGTCCTCATATGACCTAAGGACTCTGAAAAAAATCTTGGTTTTTTCCCTTTACTACCACACCATAGCAAACTAGACCTGCACGCCAATTTCCTAGGCCTAAACCTAACCTTTAGTTAGAACTCTGCAACAGTAGATATTTTGATCACTCACAAGCATGCAGATGGTCCTCATATGACCTAAGGACTCTGAAACAACTCTTGGTTTGATCCTTTTACAACCATACCATAGCAAACTAGACCCGCACGCTAATTTCCTAGGCCTAAACCTAGCCTTTAGTTAGAAATCTTCACCACTGGACTTCTTGACCACTCCCAAGCACGTAGATGGTTGTCATATGATGTAAGGACTCTGAAACAACTCTTAGTTTTTTCACTTTACAACCATACCATAGAAAACTAGACTTGCACACCAATTTCTTAGGCCTAAACCTAGCATTTAGTTAGAACTCTTCACCAGTGGACTTCCTGACCACTCCCAAGCATGAAAATGGTCCTCATATGACCTAAGGACTCTGAAAAAACTCTTAGTTGGTTCCCTTTACAACCATACCATAGCAAACTAGACCTACACACCAATTTCCTAGGCCTAAACCTAGCGTTTAGTTAGAACTCTTCACCAGTGGACTTCCCGACCACTCCCAAGCATGCAAATGGTCCTCATATGACCTAAGGATTCTGAAATAACTCTTGGTTTGTTCCCTTTACAACCATACCATAGCAAACTAGACCTGCACACCAATTTCCTAGGCCTAAACCTAGTGTTTAGTTAGAAATCTTCACTAGTGGACTTCCTGACCACTCCCAAGCATGCAGATGGTCCTCATATGATCGAAGGACTCTAAAACACCTCTTTGTTTGTCCCTTTACAACCATACCATAGCAAACTAGACCTGCACGCCAATTTCCTAGGCCTAAACCTAGCCTTTAGTTAGAACTCTTCACCAGTGCTCTTCCTGACCACTCCCAAACATGTACATGGTCCTCATATGACCTAAGGACTTTGAAAAAACTCTTGGTTTGTTCCCTTTACAACCATACCATACAAACTATTCCTGCACGCCAATTTTTTTGTAGCCTTCTCAACCTCGATTTTCCACTCTAACTTCTTCACAACTTGGTATCTTGACACAATCAAGATATTTTTAGACACCCATTTGGAAGTTATTTAAGATCCCAAAGCCTTTTTTTCCAACTCAACTCCAGCACCACCTAACACTCACCTTGGACACAAACCTAATTTAATGCAAAGGTGATAGTCGTAAAGTAGTGTGCCCTTCACTTGACTCCCACAATTCACCAATCACCTGTAATGACTTAAGGATATTCCCAATCTTTTAGGATGGTGTAACACAATAAATTTAATGAGTTTCTATCCAAATAAACTCCCTTCACAAAGTTAGAGACTTAATCAAAGTTCAATGTCTTTTTGGCTTTAGGGAAACAAGGCCTAAAACTGACTTATTGCTGAAACTCTTCACTAGTGGACTTCCTGACCACTCCCAAGCATGTAAATGGTCCTCATTTGACCTAAGGTCTCTAAAATAATAACTCATTCATTCCCATCAAGACCGTACCATAGTGAACTAGACCTGCACCCACTTATCCTTGTAGCCTTGTCAACCTCGATTTTCCACTCTAACTTATTCACAACTTGGTATCTTGACACAATAAAGATATTTTTAGACACCCATTTGGAAGTTATTTAACATCCCAAAGCCTTTTTTACCAACTCCACTCTAGCACAACCTAACAGTCACCTTGGACACAAACCTAATTAAATGTAGAGGTGATAGCCGAAAAGTAGTGTGCCCTTCACTTGACTCCCACAATTCACCAATCACCTGTAATGACTTAAGGGTGTTACCAATCTCTTAGGATGGTGTAACATAATCAGTTAAGTGAGTTTCTATATCAATAAACTGCCTTTGAAAAGTTAGACACTTAATCAAAGTTCAATGTCTTTTTGGCTCTAGGGAAACTAGGCCTAAAAATGACTTATTGTTGAAACTCTTCACCAGTGGACTTCCTAACCACTCCCAAGCATGTAGATGGTCCTCATATGACCTAAGGACTCTAAAAAAAGTTATCGTTTGTTACCTTTACAACCATACCATAGCAAACTAGATCTGCACGCCAATTTCCTTGGCCTAAACCTAGCCTTTAGTTAGAAATCCTCACCAGTGGACTTCCTGACCACTCCCAAGCATGTAGATGGTCCTCATATGATCTAAAGACTCCGAAAAAAATCTTGGTTTTTTTTCTTTACTACCACACCAAAGCAAACTAGACCTGCACGCTAATTTCTTAGGCCTAAACCTAACCTTTAGTTAGAACTCTGCAACAGTAGATATTTTGATCACTCGCAAGCATGCAGATGGTCCTCATATGACCTAAGGACTCTGAAAAAACTCTTGGTTTGATCTTTTTACAACCATACCATAGCAAACTAGACCCGCACGCTAATTTCCTAGGCCTACACCTAGCCTTTAGTTAGAAATCTTCACCACTGGACTTCTTGACCACTCCCAAGCACGTAGATGGTCGTCATATGATGTAAGGACTCTGAAACAACTCTTGGTTTTTTCACTTTACAACCATACCATAGAAAACTAGACCTGCACACCAATTTCCTAGGCCTAAACCTAGCGTTTAGTTAGAACTCTTCACCAGTGGACTTCCTGACCACTCCCAAGCATGAAAATGGTCCTCATATGACCCAAGGACTCTGAAAAAACTCTTAGTTGGTTCCCTTTACAACCATACCATAGAAAACTAGACCTACACACCAATTTCCTAGGCCTAAAGCTAGGGTTTAGTTAGAACTCTTCACCAGTAGACTTCCCGACCACTCCCAAGCATGCAAATGGTCCTCATATGACCTAAGGACTCTGAAACAACTCTTGGTTTGTTCCCTTTACAACCATACCATAGCAAACTAGACCTGCACACCAATTTCTTAGGCCTAAACCTAGTGTTTAGTTAGAAATCTTCACTAGTGGACTTCCTGACCACTCCCAAGCATGCAGATGATCCTCATATGACCGAAGAACTCTAAAACACCTCTTTGTTTGTCCCTTTACAACCATACCACATCAAACTAGACCTGCACGCCAATTTTCTAGGCCTAAACCTAGCCTTTAGTTAGAACTCTTCACCAGTGCTCTTCCTGACCACTCCCAAACATGTACATGGTCCTCATATGACCTAAGGACTCTGAAAAAACTCTTGGTTTGTTCTCTTTACAACCATACCATACAAACTATTCCTGCACGCCAATTTTCTTGTAGCCTTCTCAACCTCGATTTTCCACTCTAACTTCTTCACAACTTGGTATCTTGACACAATCAAGATATTTTTAGACACCCATTTGGAAGTTATTTAAGATCTCAAAGCCTTTTTTTCCAACTCAACTCCAGCACCACCTAACACTCACCTTGGACATAGACCTAATTTACTACAAAGGTGACAGTCGGAAAGTAGTGTGCCCTTCACTTGACTCCCACAATTCACCAATCATCTGTAATGACTTAAGGATATTCCCAATTTCTTAGGATGGTGAAACAAAATCAATTAAATAAATTTCTATCCAAATAAACTCCCTTCGCAAAGTTAGAGACTTAATCAAAGTTCAATGTCTTTTTGGCTTGAGGGAAACAAGGCCTAAAACTGACTTATTGCTGAAACTCTTCTCCAGTGGACTTCCTGACCACTCCCAAGCATGTAAATGGTCCTCATTTGACCTAAGGCCTCTAAAATAATAACTCATTCATTCCCATCAAGACCGTACCATAGTGAACTAGACCTGGACGCACTTATCCTTGTAGCCTTGTCAACCTCAATTTTCCACTCTAACTTATTCACAACTTAGTATCTTGACACAATCAGGATATTTTTAGACACCCATTTTGAAGTTATTTAACATCCCAAAGCTTTGTTTTCCAACTCTGCTCTAGCACAACCTAACACTCACCTTGGACATAGACCTAATTTAATGTAGAGGTGACAGCCGAAAAGTAGTGTGCCCTTCACTTGACTCCCACAATTCAGCAATCACCTATAAGGAATTAAGGGTGTTCCCAATCTCTTAGGATGGTGTAACATAATTAGTTAAGTGAGTGCCTATCCTAATCAACTCCCTTTGCAAAGTTAGACACTTAATCAAAGTTCAATGTCTTTTTGGCTTTAGGGAAACTAGGCCTAAAAGTGACTTATTGTTGAAACTCTTCACCAGTGGATTTCCTGACCACTCCCAAGCATGTAGATGGTCCTCATATGACCTAAGGACTCTGAAACTAGTCATGGTTTGTTACTTTTACAACCATACCATAGCAAACTAGACCTGCACGTTAATTTTCTAGGCCTAAACCTAGCCTTTAGTTAGAAATATTCAACACTGGACTTCCTGACCACTCCCAGGCATCTAGATGGTCCTCATATGACCTAAGGACTCTAAAAAAACTCTTTGTTTTTTCCGTTTACAACCATACCATAGCAAACTAGACCTGCACGCGAATTTCCTAGGCCTAAACCTAGCCTTTAGTTAGAACTCTTCAACAGTAGACTTTCTGACCACTCCCAAGCATGTAGATGGTCCTCATATGACCTAAGGATTTTGAAACAACTATTTTTTTGTTCCTTTTACAACCATACCATAGCAAACTAGACCTGCACGCCAATTTCCTAGGCCTAAACCTAGCCTTTAGGTAGAAATCTTCACCAGTGGACTTCCTGACCACTCCCAAGCATGTAGATGGTCCTCATATGACATAAGGACTCTGAAACAACTCTTGGTTTTTTCCCTTTACAACCATACCATAGAAAATTGGACCTGCACGCTAATTTCCTAGGCCTAAACCTAGCGTTTAGTTAGAACTCTTCACCAGTGGACTTCATGACCACTCCCAAGCATGCAGATGGTCCTCACATGACCTAAGGACTCTAAAACAACTCTTGGTTGGTTCCCTTTACAACCATACCATAGCAAACTAGACCTACACGCCAATTTCCTAGGCCTAAACCTAGTGTTTAGTTAGAACTCTTCACCAGTGGACTTCCTGACCACTCTCAAGCATGCATATGGTCCTCATATGACCTAAAGACTCTGAAACAACTATTGGTTTGTTCCAGTTACAACCATACCATAGAAAACTAGACCTACACGCCAATTTCCTAGGCCTAAACCTAGCATTTAGTTAGAACTCTTCACCAGTGGACTTCCTGACCACTCCCAAGCATGCAGATGGTCCTCATATGACCTAAGGACTCTGAAAAAACTCTTGTTTTTCTCCCTTTACAACCATACCATAGAAAACTAGACCTGCACGCCAATTTCCTAGGCCTAAACCTAGTGTTTAGTTAGAAATCTTCACCAGTGGACTTCCTGACCACTCCCAAGCATGCAGATGGTCTTCATATGACCTAAGGACTTTAAAACAACTCTTTTTTTGTTCCCTTTACAACCATACCATAGCAAACTATACCTGCATGCCAATTTCCTAGGTTTAAACCTAGCCTTTAGTTAGAACTCTTCACTAGTGCACTTCCTGACCACTCCCAAATATGTAGATGGTCCTCATATGACCTAAGGACTCTAAAAAAACTCTTGGTTTTTTCCCTTTACAACCATATAATAGAAAACTAGACCTGCATGCCAATTTTCTTGTAGCCTTCTCAACCTCGATTTTCCACTCTAACTTCTTCACAACTTGGTATCTTGACACAATCAAAATATTTTTAGACACCCATTTGGAATTTATTTAAGATCCCAAAGCCTTGTTTTCCAACTCCACTCTAGCACCACCTAACACTCACCTTGGACATAGACCTAATTTAATGCAGAGGTGACAACCAGAAAGTAGTGTGCCCTTCACTTGACTCCCACAATTCACCAATCACCTGTAATGACTTAAGGATATTCCCAATCTCTTAGGATGGTGTAACAAAATCAATTAAGTGAGTTTCTATCCAAGTAAACTCCCTTCGCAAAGTTAGACACTTAATCAAAGTTCAATGTCTTTTTGGCTTTAGGGAAACAAGGCCTAAAACTGACTTATTGCTGAAACTCTTCACTAGTGGACTTCCTGACCACTCCCAAGCATGTAAATGGTCCTCATTTGACCTAAGGCCTCTGAAATAACAACTGGTTCATTCCCATCAAGACCGTACCATAGTGAACTAGACCTGCATGCACTTTTCCTTGTAGCCTTCTCAACCTCAATTTTGCACTCTAACTTATTCACAACTTGGTATCTTGACACAATCAGGATATTTTTAGACACCCATTTGGATGTTATTTAACATCCCAAAGCCTTTTTTTCCATCTCCACTCTAGCACCACCTAACACTCACCTTGGACACAGACCTAATTTAATGCACAGGTGACAGCCGAAAAGTAGTGTGCCCTTCACTTGACTCCCACAATTTACCAATCACCTGTAATGAATTAAGGGTATTCCCAATCTCTTAGGATGGTGTAACACAATCAGTTAAGTGAGTTTCTATCCCAATAAACTCCCTTTGCAAAGTTAGACACTTAATCAAAGTTCAATGTCTTTTTGGCTTTAGGGAAACTAGGCCTAAAAGTGACTTATTTCTGAAACTCTTCCCCAGTAGACTTCTTGACCACTCCCAAGCATGTAGATGGTCCTCATATGACCTAAGGACTCTAAAAAAAATCTTGGTTTGTTCCCTTTACAACCATAGCATAGAAAACTAGACTTGCACGCCAATTTTCTAGGCTAGTTAACCTTTAAAACCTCACCAATCTAACCTAGAAATTGGTCACTATCTAGGTGAACCCTGTGACCTAAGGTATCTTAGGCTTATAACTTTTCCAAAAAATCCTTGATCACACATCAGGATTCCAAACTAAAATTAGGATGATCTATATGGATCCATCCTATTTATTACAAACACTAACAAAGCAACACAAATTTCTACTGGTGGAGGGTGCCCTGCACCATAATTGGCTTAGTTAGGCTTGGTTTACAAAGAAACTATGAGGTATAGGGTTCATAGAATTGATATAGGGCTTCAGGAACTCTTCTCCATCTCCAAATAACTCAAATCCATCATTACTTCACTCACTTCTTTGTTCTATACACTTCTTTGCAAATCTCTACTAACTAGGTGAACCCTATGATCTAAGGTATCTTAGGTTTATAATATTGCCAAAAGATCCTTGATCATACATCAGGGTTTTCAAACCAAAATTAGGATGATCTATTGAGATCAATCCTATTTATTACAAACACAAATAAAGCAATTCAAATTCCTACTAGTGGAGGGTGCCCTACACCAAGAACCTTGAGATGGAGCAAGAACTTCTCTATGAAAGAGATCAATACCTTGAGAAGCTCTCCACTTGTTAGCTGAATTAAAACCTTGGACCATAGATGGCTTCCCTTTTTTGTAAAATGAGGAGTGAGACTATCTTTCCAAAGGTGTTAACGAACTTACATTTCAACGATAATGCCCAAGTCTCGTAAATGCAAGGCCATTGATGGATAATCATTTCTAATAGAAATATTTGTGGTGCTAGAATGAAGTGCATGACCAAATTATTTGCCTACTAATAAACCAATTTGAGGCTTCATTTCAGATTTCTCTATGGATAATTCCACAACACTTGTTACTTCTCTATCTGAATTTTTTCTGTCAGTGTACATGTGCACTGAAGAGATTTTGTCACTACTTGAGCTACTAGCAGATGGTGAGTAATCATCATCATCATCTGACATAGGCTCGCGATTGAGCCTGTAGATCCACAAAAGGGTTGAAATGTCATCTTTATAAAAACTAAATTTGGATTCACTAGAAGCATTTTGTGACGTTTTGGGATAGTAAATCCAAGTTATTCTTGACTGTCCTGAACAGGGATTTTGCAAACAACACTTTGTTTATTTTGAAAGTTTAATGAATGGATTGACTCCCCCACCCCCTTTGGTCAATGTGATTGGTGGGAGGAGTCATAACATGTATATAATCCTTGTATAGAATTTTAAATGCAGGGATGGGCAGCGATTGTGGAGGAGAGACCACAAACATGGAGAGTAAAGTGCTAATAGGGGGTTACTAGTGTTGGGACCAGTCATGGTCTGAGAGATTGATCCATTGGTGGGCCATATTGCATGGCTTGGATGGTCATATTATTATTTTTTAATGGTGTTTAAACCCTTATTTTTATTTGGAAGTGTGTGGAGGTGTTAGATTGGAGAAGCCACAGCTGTGAAGGCCTTAAATAGAGGGTTTTGTAGTTGGGTGTTTAAAACTTGTTGTCTATTCTTGAAAAGTGGAAAATACTTGGTTTAGGATCATAATAAAAGACTATTTTTGGTCATGTAACTATGGAAGTAAGTGGGTGATAGGGTTGCTTTGTTAGGAGGGGCTAATTAGGCTTGGGAGAAGAGCACTTAAAAAAGGAAGCCTACAAAAGTCAAAGAGTTAAAGTCTGAGATTGATATCAACTTAGGAACTCCAAAAAGGGTACTCAAAAATGTAAAAATATTGATAGGTTGTTTGGGAAGTTTGGGAGAAAAATGCTGATTTCAGTTTTGGCAGGGCTACTAGGCAGGCCTGGAAGGCTATAGTGGAAGAATGGTGAAAGATGAGTGATAGGAGTGAAAGAGGAGTTTTAAAATGTCTAATGTACCATGTTAAGATGATCCATAGCATTGGGATCAAGGTAAGAAATCTGGTTCAGTTTTTGGTGTGTTGGAGGCACTAGGTGCACTAAGTGGCCTAGGAGGGTACTGGTGCTTAGAGAGATTGGAACAAAGAAAAGTGATAGTGAACTCATGAGTGTGGTTGTGGAAGTGACTTAAAAAGTCAGAGAACTCCATTTGATCTTTGAATAGGACTGATTCCTTGAGTTGATTCCAAGTTACTTATTGAATCCTCAAGTTGAGTTCGCCTATTTAAGGTGATAGTGGAGGGCTCTGCATCAAGATGGTATGAAAGGAGACAATGAAGTAAAGGATAGTCATTAAATGTTACAAACTTCTCATTATACATATGGGGTAATGCATGAGCAATTTACAATCCACCCAATTTATAGTGCTATATAAATTTGACATGTTACGATATTTTGTATCTCCATTTAGTCCAATGAACCAATTGGGTCTGCCCTACCCTTGATTGTCTCAAGTATTGCCTCATGGTCTGATGCAAGAACCTTCCAAAGAGTTTTATTTTGCGGTCTTCCCGTATATCTGATTAAGTGGACATTTGATGCAACAACGAGGTTTGAATAATGAAGAATCTTTTTGTGTGTCTCCCAATCCTTGAACAACCACAACCTAGGGTTCTTCATAGCATACCGTCTAAGCCATGTACCAGTTACAACCACTACTCTTATAGGGTATTCTAATTCTTCACCATCGATAACTGAGCGATCCAATTTCTTTTTTGCTTCTACACAATGACACAAATAATAATATGTCCCTTCTTCATTGTCTTCAGGTGCAATAACATAAAAGACATGGCTTGTAATGATATAAACATAATGTTGACATTAGTTTACTAAATATTTATGATAAAGTACTAAATTTGAGATTATTTGTATGTGGAAAATACCGACCTGGTTGTACTAGATCAGATAAGTGATCAAATTCAATAGATGATTCCATTTTTGTCGGTTGTAGTGATTCATGGGGATGATAGGAGGCAAGTGGACTCAAAATATGTGTATACCATTCGTCAACCCATTCCTTTGACTCACACCCATCCCAATCTTCATCTACACATGATGAACAAAAGCACACCATATGTCATGTGTGTATACTCCATGAACTTGCATTACAACTTCTAAAAGAGTGTAGCTTGCTCGATCATTTCAATGTACAACAATCCTCATATGGTGCAATGTTAGTTTCATCCATAAACCAAAAAAATCTATGAACCATAGACTCACCTTCATTACCTGGACCCATTGTAGCATTACACCATTGGACAATACATCCCGCATCTGACAATGTTTCTTTCTCTGTGTACTTTAATTCTTCACATGCTAAAGCTCTTTTAATACATGCACCTATGCCATCGTGCTCTCCCTTTCCATGACCAGCCTCTATGAAATTCCACATATATTGAATTCCAGTAATCTTATGCATCTTGCACAACCAATGAAACATCCATGAATTCTTGAATTGGGATGCACAATTATCTAACCAAATGATATGTCGATGATATTTTATGCCCCTCTTTACCAAATGACCATAAAATAGTTGAAAGCAACCATGTACAAACTCTATAGAATGTGAGAAATCATCACTGATATAAAAATTATACCCCCTCAATATCTTCCTGTTCTCCTCTGTACTGTCTGGTGCATGCATGAATGCTATATGAACAAATATAGCAACCTGTTGAGAGTTGTAATACTTTTCTTGCACCTCATTCTGTGGTTGTAGTGTGTAGTTCTCTGTAAAGTCCACAACTGAAACAATGGTTTCAAGTGGGAATGTGTCCTTGCTCAACTTGAATTGCATCTCTAATCATTGTGCTCTATGTGTGTGCCTTGCATACTCATAAATAATTTTTTTACAAAAAATGTCCATGAATTGATACATTGGAATTTTTTCAATTACTAAATCACATTTTTTAGCCTCTTTTCCATCTTTTAGATTGTATGTCACGGTCTTATATTTTCCAAATTCCACTATTTCATTACCGATTGCATGCATACTCTCCATATGTTGACAAATTGGCAAACGTCGCAAACCTCCGCAATCTATTCATGTACCATTCAAGCATGAGAGCTTGTAAAATTGTTGACCATCCACTCTTTCACATAAAATGGTAGATATTAATTCCCTTGAAGATCTAGGTGGGACATTTATGTTACAATCCTACAAAACATTGTTAGAGTGCAAAGCTACACATATATTCCTATAAACTTCAAAATGGTTAGAAAATTCAATATGTACCCTACAACAACAAGTTGTGCGTGTGTGATTTATCTTGACATAAAAAGGTTTAAACATTTCAAAATATCTCTGACTAATTTTAATTTGAGGATACGAAAGCATAAATTTTGCAAAGAATTGTGTCTGAGTTGAATCCAAAAAATGTTTTGGAAGTGGAACACAAATTCAACTACCAATCCTCCTTCTTACAACATCTCTTTGATTAGGAGATACCCATGTATTATTCTTCCAAAATTCTTCAATCAAGGATTTCAAAGCTTCAACAATTGCTTTATCTTTTTGTTGTAGTCTACCGAAAAATGCCCATAACTCATTGCTATTTCGATCTTCCACTCTTTTACGCCTTCTCAGGGCTCTCATTAGAGACTTTCTACTTATTTTCAATTTTTTTCTTGTCTTTCTAATGAGTCAAGATTTCTTCATTTGATTGCTTACTATTGTTGATGTAAGTACACGTCGTGTGACATTACTATCTTTCATGCATGATGTAGAACCCACACTCTCATATGTAGTCATTAAATTCTTTACAATAGATTTTTCGCTAGACTCATCCATCATTCTTAGCCCAAGAATCTTCATGATGGGCCTAAATTTAAGATTTCTCATCATTTCAACAAATAATTGACATCTTCCTGTCATGTTTAAATTCTCAAAAAATGATCTCCAAATACGATTAGCATTTCTTTGACAAGTATTCTTGGGAATCTTGTCAGGCATTGCTTGCAAAATGTTAGTATTAATATCAATCAAATAATTTGGCTTTCTATAAATAATTCTAGGAGCATCAAAAACATTATGTGTGAATTGCGTACCATCTTGAGTGTCATCAACATGAGACGATGTGGTGGCTACACCTTCGGATGTAGATAATGGTGTGCCTTCAGGGTGTGCCTTCAACATGACACATTGGTGTGACTCCACCTTCGGAAGTAGATGATGGTGTGCCTTCAACGTGATACATTGGTGTCCCTCCACCTTCAGAAGTAGACAATGGTGTGCCTTCAACATGATACATTGGTGTGCCTCCAACATTGGATGACGATGTCTCTTCAACTTGGGAACTCATAGATGATGTCCCTGCATTTTCATAATTCAATTATCTCATTGCATGCAAGTTTCTCATTCGTTGTCTTTTTGTTTCCAATTCCAATTCTCTTTTACGTTGTATTGATGTTTCATGTTCCTCATCCAAAGACAAATCTTCTTGTATGGTTTCTAATTTTTTGTGTTCACGAAGTTGTCTCATTCTTTCCCTTTTCTTCTCTTTGTCTCTTTCATGCTCTTCCGATGTTAAATTCTTTGCTCATTTCCTTGGCATGATGATGATTTCTACATATGAATTGATTACAATTTTAAAAATATAATATAAATGTAAAACAATAAGTCAAATTACAATTTAAACCTCTTACAATATGAAAAATTATAATATAAATTTATTATAATTATATAAAATTATGCATTGAACAAGTATATATCATACCAATTATAAATCAAAACACTCTTTATTCACATTTGACATGTAAAAAACTAAAAAACCTACCTCAATCGATAAATTTTGCTAATAATGATTGACCTTTACAATTCGATGTTGATTTTTAAACAATAAAATAGTGCAAATTGACAAAATATGCTTTTTTGTCACTTAGCACCATGAAAACATGAAAACTTGTTGGCTAAGATGCAAAAATTAGACAAAAACAGCAAAAGTGGGCCTCAATCATGAGTTCCATGGCCAATTTAACTGTTGTTTTTAGTTTTGCATAGCGCGAGCACGCTATGAAAAACCAAAAGTGTCTTGTTTTAGTTTACATAGCTAAAAACTAAAGGCTAAAGTGATGGTCTTTACTTTTTCATAGCACGTACGTGCTATATAAAATAAGAAAAAGGGAGAGAGGGAGAAGGTGATAAAAAAGGGAGAGGGAGAGAGAGATTTGAGAATACACAAGGAAAAGGGATGTATTCCCACATAATGAGGATGTCATACATATGTGTATATATGGATTTATTGACAGTTCTAGAAAAGTGACGGAGATGTGAGACTTCAACCTTTCATCTTCCCATAGGGGAGATTACAATGACTAAAGAGGATGTGTATCAGAGATTACGATTATAAATATGAGGAATATGTGTTATTGATCTAAGGAGGGTACATGAAGCTATTGTGAGGCTATTAGTAGAAGTAGATGTCCCACTTTGACAAGGACAACTTATTTTGACACAGGCACAAGCAATAGCACTGAGAGACCGATAAATATGTGTATGTTTGAGCCTTGGTGAGAAGATTCACAATGCCAAATAAATGAGGTATATCTATTATGTTAGGTATGATCCAAATAATGATTGAGGCTTTAGGTAGAAGGTGATTGATGGGTGGGGGACACTGGTGTTAACTAATCTTTATAGGGAGCTACATGATATTTGCTACCATAGGGGTAATAGTTTTAGTTTTATTACTCTCCTACAAGTATGGGTGTATGATCACATAATTAGCATGTGACCAGTGGAGAGATTAGATGGGGTGTCTAGGGAGCTATTGGTATTCAATTGGAGACAAGATCTACATTATGAGGGTCTAAATTATGTAAATAATTGACATGTGGCATTGGATGAGGTGACCTAGTATGGAATCACTTGGAGACCATGCATGGACATCCAATGATGACCAGAGCATAGGAGGTATGTCCCCTTTTTTATTACACCTATATACATTATTGGCAGGTAGAAGCACATAGCAGAACACTATCAACCAAATAGAGTCCAATGATAATTCAGGTTTATACAATATGTGCTTCCACTTGATCAAAAATTGTGCTACAGGATATGGGAGATGGTTGGATAGTTTGGATGGACTCTAGATTGGAGAGGGATTGTGAGGGAGTGGATTGAGATAAGGCCATCTGACTAGGATCTATGTGTTAGGCCAACAAATCTAGGGGTGACTATAGCATACACAATATGGTGGGTTAGGATGATACCAAGAGATATGTGTAGGATAGGGATTCCTACCCTATGGATGTGCAAGAGGGAGGTGCACATACAAGGACACCAAGTTGATGCATACCAGTTGACTTAGTGCTTGAGGAGAGTAGTGGTAGTGGCACTATGGAGGAAGAGAAAGGAAGCATCACCTATGAGGGGGTACAAAGATAGGTAGAAACACTTTACCAAAGGGTGTTTAGGAAAAGAGTAGCTAGGTAAGATAGAGGGGGAGATGGAGGGGGAGATGGAGGAAGACCATGGGTATAGGTAACCTAGATATATGGAAGAGATAGTGGGTAGGGATATGTTACCATGATGGACATTGATCAGGGTGCACAAGCACAACCACAAGTACTAGGACAAGGACAAAGACAACATTGGTACCACAACCACCATCTAGTACATGGACCAATATGGAGGACTAGAGCATCCATGAAGGTACAAGGAGAGGGAACCTCATCCATAGGCGATCATGTGACAAAGATGTTAGGCCCAAAAGGAGGTAAGTACAACTAAGAGTGGTGGGGTTAATCAATTTTTCACTCACAATTAAAACTTAAATCTACTTAAATTATTTAATGATATAAAAGATAAACAATAAAGCAATACCCATGACACATAATATAGAATGAAAAAATTGTATTCTCGAGGAAACCTTGTTAAGGGAAAAACCTCTATGGGGATGATACCCACTAAATAGATGTTAAAAGTACTACCCAGTAAAGAGAAAATGAAAATAACAAAAGTGGAATTTATATGCATTCACAAGATCATTGTCTAGAGCTCACTGCTCACAATACAATGATCTAGACCTCAGTGAGGTTCACTAATCAAACTTTGATTACAATTCAAATGGGTGGACAATCTATTTAGATAAGTGAACCAACTTACAACATATGTTATACCAATACATTTCCAATGAAGTACAATTTCTACCTTAGTATAGATATACGTATGAGGTAGCAATTCCTCTAGGTAAAAGACAGTTATACATGGCCCCACCATGTATCACATAGATTATACTAGTAGGTATAACTAGATAGAGAGTGAGGGTTTCAAGAAGAGCATAGGTGGATCATCCCAAGTTATAGTAGGATCTGCATGTAATACTAGGGGATCCTCGTGTATGTAGACATGTGATGCAATATTTTGTTATTTTTATGCATGTCTGAAACTTTATGTAATGCAAATGAAATGAAATGAAATGTATAGATGTCCTTATGTATGTAGTATTGAGAATGTCATAATATAACATGTATGCAAACTAGATAACTATGCAGATAGACTAGATAAGAATGAAAATGCTCTGATAGTTTACCTCCCCAAGACATAATCAAGGATGGGGGTAAAAGGCTTAGGGTTCTGTGCATATTCTCAATCACTACTAATTATGAAAAGCAACTAGGTTAGGATGAATGATGGGTGAATAAAAATGCAAGCGAAATGGTGATGAAAAATGATCATGGATCTTGAGTACCCTTGCAAATGGCTTGTCATGTAGCGAGCACTTATTTTGATTTAGCAACATTAGTGAATAGCCAAGGTATGAAGAGCCAAGGTTGTGGCATAAATAGTGCATAGGACATGACACAACAAATAGAAAATGTTAGACTGACATCACACAAGATCCATAAAGGACTTTGGTGGAAATGATGTTGGAAGAATACAAGCAAGAGATATGACCTAGTGCACCATGTGACTATTGGAATCACATGTGGAAGTGCAAGGAACAAATTTAGACCACACACAAAAGAAAATAAAACCATAAACAAGTCCCAAGTTTCATCATTCACGACACACCATGATATAAAGGATCATGGTAGCCTTGAGGAGACTAAACAAGAGAACTCCAAGAAAGATATAAAAAAATCCAAAAGAACTAATGTCAACATGAATGTAACAAATATCTTTTGCCAAAATTAGATGATTGAAGAAAAATATTAGATTTGACGTGTTTGACATAAGGATGGATGTATCCTACATAGACTAATGGTGGGATGATGAGTGACTGACTAAGGATAAAATACAATCATGTATGTTATGATACCTAGTGGCAACAGACAACCAAGACAAACCAAATGTACCCAATTTATATCTAAATGTACCCAAATGTATATCTAACCCAACATTTAAGAGCTATGTATGTTATGATACCTAATGGCAACAGACAACCAAGATAGACCAAACCAATTCTAGAGGCCCTGCAATGCTCAAAAGAGTAGGGCAATGGCATATCTACAACATTGGAAAATCATGTTAAGCATGATAATATCCACAAAGATTTGTGTCAGTTTTAGACAAAAAAATCAGTTTGAATAGATTATATATTGCACATGCTTATAGAACCATGCAATATGCAATATTTTCTTACTTGCAGTTGTAATTTTAGAAATCCTTGACAATCTACAGAGAGAGAGAGAGAGAGAGAATTGTGTAGTGGACTGGTAGTAGAGAACTAGTGTAAGTCTCTTGGGTCAAACCATTAATGTGAGAATATCCTAAAAAATGAGACATACTAATGGAAGTCGATTACTTCTTATCTCTACACCAATTTACATTTTCTAATCTACTTTCATCAAGAGAAGATCAGTTCATCTATATATCAAACATCCATTTCATTCTCGAATAGGAGAAAAAATTCTCATTTGAGAAGAAAATTTTAGGATATTACTCTCCAAATGATTTTAGACTGTAACATTTGTACTTCCTCTTCACAAATATTTCTTCCCTCATCTTGTTGCCTATTGTTACCGACAAAGTGAAGATCTAGGCATTTCTACCATGAAATGTGAGAAAAATGGTTTCCTAATTCATATGACATGTCTAAATAATACATGCAAGAACCTTTTCTTTGATATTGCTCACTAACCCTTTACAACATAAAATGTTTACAAAAACTAGCATGTACTTGCATGAGGACATTATATATTTAAAAAATCCTACACAGAAGCAGCTGGCAAGCCACTAAAAAATTAGTAATTGATAGCAAGTGGGATAATGTAGATGCTTTAATAAACCACTATCTTCTTTACTCAAGCAACATCTGGTTCATCTGCTTGACTGGGGCATGTTTGGGATCAAACAGTCTCCATTTAAACTCAAGTCTCTAGAAGCAGTTATATTTGTCAGTGGAGGAGATACACCTATTGGATCTACAATAAATTTATGCTCACTGGAATTTCTATTTCTCTTCAATTGGGATACTCTTTCAAAAATTGCATCTACCCTTTTACCAATTTAAAAAATTGAATGGGTCTATTTGAGGACCTCCAAGGAGTTGGTCACCTAAATGAGAACCTTGAGATGAATCAGGAACTTCTCTATGAAAGAGATCAGTACCTTGATAATCTCTCCACTTGTCAACTGAATTAAAACCTTGGACCATAGATGGCTGCCCTTTGTTGTAAAATGAGTCCAGTGAGACTGCCTTTCCAAAGGTGCCAATGAACTTACATAATTTGATGGATATTGCCCAAAATGAGTAACCGAGTTTCCAAAGTCCTGTAAATGTAAGGCCATTGACAAATAGGCATTTCTAATAGAAATATTTGTGGTGCTAGAATGAAGTGCATGAACAAATTCTTTGCCTACTAATGAACCAATTTTCAAGGCTTCATTTCACATTGCTCTATGGATAATTCCACAACACTTGTTACTTCTCTATCTAAAATTTTTGTGTCAGTGTACATGTCCACTGAAGAGCTTCTGTCACTACTTGAGCTACTAGCAAATGGTGAGTACTCATCATGATCATCTCACATAGGCTCACACACATATCTTAATTTTTTCCTTTGCCGCTTTCCCCTTCCTAGCTCTTCCTCCTTATCTGTAACTTCTATCATGGGTCCAAGAAGCTCTTCCCACTCTTTCCAAAATTGCATCTACCCTTTTACCAATTTGGGATATTGAATGGGTCTATTTGAGGACCTCCGAGGAGTTACTCACCTAAATGAGAACCTTGAGATGAATTGGGAACTTATCTACGAAAGAGATCAGTACCTTGAGAAGCTATCCATTTGTCAGTTGAATTATAACCTTGGACCATAGATGACTGCCCTTTTTTATAAATGAGGAGTGAGACTGGCTTTCCAAAGGTGCCAATGAACTTACATAATTTGAGGGATATTGCCCAACATGAGTAACTAGGTTTCCCAAGTCCTGTAAATGTAAGACCATTGATGAATAGGCATTTCTAATAGAAATATTTGTGGTGCTAGAATGAAGTGCATGGCCAAATTATTTTCCTACTAATGAACCAATTTGAGGCTTCATTTCACATTGCTCTATGATAATTCCACAACACTTGTTACTTCTCTATTTGAAATTTTTGTGTTCTAGTGTACATGTGCACTGAAGAGCTTCTGTCACTACTTGAGCTACTAGCA